>JBBPJY010000039.1:14945-26516 GCA_038088975.1 Xerocomus cyaneibrunnescens
GACAGGTGTCGACGTCCCTCATTTGTGGATCGCGAAGACTACTCGGAGGCGATCAACATCGTGTGTCCGCAGCACGACTGTCATCACGTGTGGTGCAAAAAGTGCGAACAGACGATCATCGTCGACGGGCCGAAACATTCATGTGACGGATCGAACGAGTTGGATCATCTGATGAAGGAAAAAGGGTGGAAACACTGTCCGAGTACGTACCCCCTTTTCATTCTCGCGATGCATCCTGGGACGGAGGTACTAACGAACCGTCGTAGATTGCATGACGCCGATTCAAAAGGAAACGGGGTGCAACCACATGACAGTATGTACTCGTTCTCTCTCTTGATGACGATGCTCATGCTCATGCGGTGCGCTCAGTGCATCTCGCCCGGATGCAACACCCACTTTTGCTACATCTGTGGTGGCATGATCGTCCGATCCGCACTGAACCACGACATCAACCAGGCCGTGTCGGCGCACTTTCGCAAGTGTCAGCTGTTCGAAGTACCGAACTGAGGAGTATGGACGGGATTTTCCGATGATAGGGAAGAGCCAGATGCACTGAACCTTTTCCCCCGTCTTGGGACAGTGTCATTTGATTTCACATACACACATGAATACCAGGGATAGTAGTTTTATTTTCATGCTGCACTCTATCTGTCAACTGTCCAACGTGTGACCTACATGTTTCTCACCATCCGCTTGGACGGACGACCCTCCGTTCACTGGTTAGGATGCGACATGAATTATCCATTTGGATGTTGTGAGAAGTGGTTGCATCATCTCCAGTTTTCGATTACCTATAGAAACTGCAGACGTGATCACATCGTTTTGACGTACTCTGCAACAGATTGAATGCGAAGAAAAAAAAAAAAGGCAAACCTGCTCTCTTCGATGGTATCACGTAATATTGCTTTCCTGACAGCGTTCACTTAATTCAATGCAGATTAATGTGATGTTTAACTAATGGATATGCGGTAGAGAAGACGTTTAAGCGAAATCGTGATGGGATGTATCGATGTCTCAAGGCTTTGGACGAGGTGTGAACTTGAGCAAGCATCCATCCTTGGGGAAGAGTGTTGCAATGATCCTGTCCATGCACATTTAACGAACACGCGTAGACCACTGCACGGGACATAAGACGTACTGCACTTTGTCGCTCTCTGGCGTAAGATGATGTTCCCAGTTGGTGAGCACACTGGCGGTGGCAAGGACGAGTGCAATATTCGATTGCGCATATTCGATGCCGATGCATTTGTGAGGGCCACTACCAAACACGAGATAATTTTGGGGGTTAGTATTGGCAGAGTTGTTGGGATCGAGCCACCGTTCGGGGACCAAGCTATCGTGGTCGGGGTATACTTCGGGGTCGTGTAAAGAGTTGTAAAAGGAAGGGATCACCATACTGCTGACGGGGACTGTATAATCGAAAGTGATGGGAAATGGCTTCGTGGTCTTGTAGGGAACCTTGCAAAAGAATTGTCAATTACGCGCCCGCAGAAATGTGAAGGATGAGATTACCATGGTGACAGGAGGCTTGACCCGCATGCTCTCCTTAACAAAAGCCTTCAGATACGGCATCTCCTCCAACATTTCCAAGGTCAAAGGCTTCTCGATGTCATTTCCTCGGGCGCGATATTGTTCCTCGCGAATCTTGGCCAAAATCTCGGGATGGTCGGCGAGGTGCTGGAAGCCGTAGATCAAACCACTGCTCATAGCATCTTGAGAGGCAAACAGGAATGAGAAGACGACCATGGCCATCTCGCGATCGCTGAAATCTTTCCGACCCTTGTAGCCAGGAGCCTGCAATTCCTTAACCCACTGCTCAAGCATGCATTCTGGCTCGGCTCCCTCTGCAATCGCGATCTTGGATTTTGCGGCAGCCATCTCCAGCCATTTGAATGCGGCTTTACGAGCTTGAATGGCCTTGTAAACCTTCGTTCCGGGAAGAGCAAGGGGGAAGTTGACGAGTTCAAGGGCACGGGTGATATCCCAATACTTTTGGCTGATCTCAACGGCGCCCTCCTCGGGAATATGGCTACCGCAGAAGACACGGAGGGATGTATGCATATTAAGTTCACGTGCCGTCTTCATGATCGACCTGGGTGAGGGATCCTTGGCAGCGTCTGCGAGCCATCGGTGCAAATGTTTGCGGGTGATTGCGTCCTGGATGGAGATGTAGATACTTTGAAATAATGAGACAGTGAACGCATGAACTCAAAGCCGGGAGACGCGTACCTAAGAGCTTTACGCGTGAAAAGCGTGTTCAAGACCCTTCGGTACTCTACATGAGTTTTACCAGTAAGAAAGACCCTGTGGGAGATACAATAAGATCACTTTGGGTACAAACAAAGGGTATGTACGAACCAGTTGTCGGGCATGAGAATTGACTTTGCGGAGTGGACAAGACACGGTTCGGCATGGTTTGGGGAGTTCAATATCTTACGCGAGTATTCGTTCGACGAAGCCATGACGATAAAGCTATGTACAAAAAAGTGGCGTCAACGATCATTCGATGCAGGTGTAAGGGCGCGACTTGCATGTTGAATACGCTAATAGCACTAAGAGCCCCAGAGTTCCACTGCGCCATGTAGCCCTCCATGGTGGGTTTCATGGAATCGGCAAATTTTCCAATGATTGGAATGGTCCATGTCGCGCCAGGAAGATGTTTTTTCTTGTGCCTGTACACGGACTGCTCGAGGACGAGAAGGGCGGCGACGATGGCGAGGGTGGTGTAAAGCCAAGTTGCCTGGTTGGAAGTAGGAAGGAAGAAAGAGGGGACGGGAATGTCAGCGAGGGGGGAGGAGGGGGAGGAGGGGCTGGACATGGGAGACAAAGAGTGGCGGAGAACGGACGCCATGATGGAGGGAACTCGCAAAGAAACAGAGATGACACTTTATGTCCCCCTCACGCGCTGATTGGCTGCCAAAAAATCAGTCGACAGCAGCATATTCTTGAGCACAGCCACCGCTAGCGAATCATGAGCGTCAACTCGCTCCGTGTTCGCGGACTTTCCATTCACACGCGGGTCAACCAACTTCCGAGCGCACCCTCTACTTCAATTTGCACCAATGTCCTTGTGTACTACAGGAACAACCAAGAGTCCAGTCAAGCAACACCCAATTGACAGGAAAGAATCAGAGCAATAGTCCGGCCATGACAGCGACGAATGCCGCACCAAGGGTACCCTGTATGCCGACCCTTGCACCTTCTCCGGCACCGCTCGTGGAAGAGGCTGCACTTGCCGACAAGTTAACAGGTGCAGGTGCAGTGGACGCGTTCAGGGACATGTTGACGTTGGGTGCAACAAAGGTTTGTCCACCCCCGGCGCCAGTGCTGTTGACATTAGGGGCGAGGTACGGGACGTAGGCATCAGGATTCAAAGGACCAGGAATCGTGCCTGTAAGGTTCAGGAGTGGAATCTCGCTGCCTGTGACGTTGTTGTTCTGGTACGAGGTAGTATTTGCTACGACTGCAAAGACATCTGACATGGTGTACGTCAGGTTGAACATAACTGTGCTAGGAGGTAGAGCTCACTGGCAAGGGTCTTGTTTGTATCCTGGCGGCCAAGGTTGCCGAGTCCCCAGTTATTCTCGATAGTAGAGAGACTAATCAAGTCATATAAGCTGATGCGCCTGGCCAAATGAACAGTATTCCTTACGTTGAATAGTGGGTATAGAACGTATCATCGGTTGTGTTCCATAGGTTTTGCGGAATTACATTACCAAGCAGAAGGCTAAACACTTCGTTGTTGATGTCGTAAGTTTCGTTCCTAAGGGAAAAAAGTATGAGCAAAGGTTCATTGATCCAGTAATCAGCATACTCGTCAAACGTCAACAAGATTAGTGTTTTTTCGGTGTTGAAATTGGAGTTCTGAAGCAAGGGCCCTAGCCAGTAGCTCAGCCAGGAAGCAGCATACTGAATAGTAGTATCATGTGCATCACTGCAACAAAGTTAAACACGAGGTCCATCGGTAAAATTTAACAACCCACTTTCGGATGTTGGGCGTGACAAAGATCCACTGAGAGAGGCTGTTGTTGCCAACCTGTATTGCGCGCACATGGTTAGCAAAATCATCAGCCAAAACAATTAAGCGGCACCTACATCAACAGCAAAATCGTTGAAGTTCCTGATGCGCGCGGCACGCGTGGAGTTCTGGCCAACTGAGTCATAGACAACCAATGGATTGTGCTTGCGCACGTAGTACGTATAGTTATCAGGGTTGGTGTAGTTGTAGCCTGGGTATCCATCCGTGGGCATGTTTTCCTGGTAGGTTGACCAGCTGATGCCCTCCGCCTCCAAGAGATCGACGATCGTCGAAATATTGTTGGGAACATCAACCAGCTGGTCGCCCGCGAGTCCCCAAAAGTCGCCTCCGATAGATGCGAGGTAGTTGGGCTGACTTGGGTGTGTCACAGCATAGTAGTTGCTCAGAACGATGCCCTGGGTGCTCAAGTTCTGGAAGACGGGATTTGAACGGGCTTGCGCAAAGTCGGTGTTCTCGAGCCAGATTTGGATGAAGCGGTCAAAAAACTTGCCAGGCACGTTGGCGGTATTGTTGATCGTGCCATTGGAGGAGCCGACGTAGAAGGAAGACTGGTCAGTCGGGCTGAACACAATGTCAGACTTGTAACAACGACACAGGCAATAGGCTTACGCTGCAGCAGGGGCAGTAAAGGTCGACGCGACTGACGCAGAAACAGACCCCACTGCCGCTCCAAGAAGGATCGAGTACTTGATGACCATGCTCGTTGAGTACAGTTCAAGAACACCTCGTGGTGGAACCAAAGTGTTCAAACACGCTGTAAAGCAGCATGATATACCCTCTCGTCAAGAAGCACGTGTGAAGTCACGACTATCACCGCCGCCTGCGCGTAAAACCCATCAGGCAGGCGTCCGCGTCAGTCCCAGTTTCACAATTGCCAATGGCAGTCATACTGACTTGCCGCAAAAGGAACTGGGCACTGCCAGTCAACGATGCACGTGACTTGAGACCCCACGTTCGCTGTGATGGTGGTTGCACCGCTTCAATTGCGTAGATTTGGAGTTCGGTTTGCCGACCGCAATCACAGCAACTTAGACATCGAACAGGGCATGGCCCATCACCAATTATGATGCACCCAAACCCAAGGAAGGGGATGAACCTGAGAGTCCAAATTTAAAACCGCATCAGTGCCTTTGTGTAGCCCTTGGGAGAATACCTGAACCTGCAGCACATGGTTTAATTCCTTGACCCGACGGGTCTGACGTAATGATCAAAATTCCTGGTTTCGTTTCTTCGCACTTGTGCCGGGAAGAGGTCGACGCTTTTCATAACGTATTAGGTCTGCGGTGAATGATACTCTTATTATGCGCTTACATTCAGAGGAGTAGGCGCAGGGCTTGGTCTCCATGCCAACGGTGGAGATACGGTAGATATGTTATCCAACCCACGCAGTCACGTCGCCCGTCTGCCAACTCCTGAGCGCCGCGCAATCACCGTTTCACACCCGCGGTCCGAGCTAGCACAGCATTGAGAACTGAGCGCTGCAGCGCTGAGCTTTCACAAACGCACTAAAGGTGGTTTCGGCACGAATATAATATTCACCTATGCACGTGGTCATCCTTGTCAATAGCACGCTGTACCGCGCGAGTACATTACTTTCAGAGTGTCCATCAAATAAGAACATAAATCTCAAGACCATTCTACAGCAGAAGTGCACCAGCAAACACAGCGCCCATGACCGACACCAAGAGATTAGCTTGACCAAACCCACCGAGGGCACCACCGGTCTTAGTGCTGGTCGTAGTGCTGTTCAAGGCCGTCAAGTTGACAGGCGCCGGTGCGTCTGAAGCATTCAACGCCAAGTTGGTACCATTCGGAATGAAGGTCGGTCCACTTCCACCACCAGTTGCATTGAGGTCTGGCGCGAGATAAGGAACATAGTACTCGGGGTTCAGTGGTCCGGGGATGGTCGTCGTGAGGTTGAGGAGAGGCAGGTTGGATTTACCGGTAAGGCCATTGTTCTTGTAACCAGTGACGTTCGAAACAATCTCGAAGACGTCTGAGAGGAGAGATAAAGCACAGTCATGCTTATTATTTTAAGGCACTCACTGGCCAATGTCTTGTTAGTGTCTCCACGACCGAGGTTACCAAGGTTCCAGTTTGCTTCGACCGTCGAGAGACTGAAAAAACCTGAAAACACCGGAATACAATTGATAAAGAAACCTTACGTGGAGTAGTGGGTATAGAAATTGTCATCGGTGGTGTTTTTCAGATTTTCAGGAATAATGCCACCGAGAAGAATGCTGTATACCTGGTTGTTGATGGTATATGTTTCATTCCTTGTGAGATCGACAATCAGTTCCAGAAACTGCTGGGTATGTTATTACACTCACTCATCAAAAGTCAATAAGATCAAAGTCCTGGCTGTGTTGAAGTTGGGATCCTGGAGTAAGGGGACGAGCCAGTACTGTAGCCATTGTGCAGCAAAGGCGACATTCGTGTCGTGACCATCGCTAAGGTGTAACTGCGTCAGTAGTGTGTTTCGAAAAGATACATGGAGCAAACACAAACTTTCTGAGGTTAGGGGTGACGAATACCCATTGAGGGATGGTGTTGTTTCCAAGCTAGGCCCAGGTCAGGTACCACCAACTGAATGTCGACAGAGATGTGCTCACATCCACAGCGAAATCGTTGAAGTTTCTGATGCGTGCCCCGCGCGTTGTGTTCGTGCTGACCGAATCGTAAATAACGAGAGGGTTATGCTTGCGAACATAGTAGGTGTAATTGTCAGAATTCGTGTAGTTGTAGCCACCGTAGTCATCACTTGGCATGTTCTCTTGATATTCAGCCCAACTAATACTCTTCTGATCCAGGAGGTCCACAATGGTAGAGATATTGTTTGGAACGTATTCCAGGTCATCATTGTACAATCCCCAGAAGGAACCTCCCCCGGCACCAAGGTAATTGGGCTCGCTCGAGTGAGTCAAGCCATAATAGCTAGTGAGGAGGATACCCTGGGTAGAGAGGTTTTGGAAGACCTGTTGAGAGGCTGCTTGGGCGTAGTCGGTGTTTTCGAGCCAGATCTGGATAAAGCGATCAAAAACGGCACCGGGAACCAAGGGGGAGTTTTTGAGGGTTCCGTTCGACGCGCCGACATAGAAAGGTGATGTGTCTGTGGGACTGATGGGCTATCAGAACAGCTGACTACAGAGATTGCCAGGGCACGATACGCACGCAGCAGCTGGAGCAGTGAATGTGGACGCAACTGCTGCAGAGACGGACCTGGCGAGTGCGCCAAGGATGAGAACAGCAGGAACGGACATGCTGGAAATCGCCAGACGTTGTCACCACAAGATAGGTCAAAAGGCAACAGGTCGCTCGACACCGTCCCATCTGGCGTATTTATGCATGTGGCTGGAACTCTCCCCACGAGACTATTTTTTGCTCACCTTGCAGAAGGATGATTTGATATTCTCTTCGTCGACACGATATGCCGGAGTTTAGCGTGGTTACGATTGGACGGTCCACAAGGTAATGAGTAGTGACTTCCGCACGTTTATACTTGGCTCTCTCTGAAGATTGACCCTCTTCCAGTCATAACTCCCAGACGTCCATTAACCCACCCTGCAAGTAGTCCTATTTGATCTTGTCATAGCATTCTTGCAAAGATAAATGTGTTCAATGGAGCTGTCATTCATGGGAACACACCCATCGATGAATAATTTTCCGAGTTCCTGTGGATTTAAGTGCGAACGTGTCTCGTGCGGACCTCGCGGTACTCTGGCACTTTGGCAGCGTTCGGAAAAAGTTCCCAAACTTACCCTGTTCTATTTTTCGGCGTCTGAGTGAACCCTGCTACCCTCTACAACAGGCAATAGGTATGGCACATGAAGGTGCCACAACGCTCCATGGTCTTGGGATAGACACCATTTGGGTGTTTACATCGGATTGCTGGTCCCCACAAACAAGAAAAATGACGCTAGCTTCGAGATTACACCGAGGTTGTACTTGATATCGGATCGGATCAATAGTGCCTGCTGATTGCTATGTGTTCGATACCGTGTGCCGTGCGCTTTATTTATAGATCCGGGCTCACCTGATTTACATAATGTCTCTGCATTTCAATCTTGAGCCCAATTCAGAATCAAAGAGCAAGAATTGTGACCAGTGCTCTTTCTTCGCACGGTGTATTGTACCCGACCAACGTGTAGCAAGAAACAGACAAAAAAAGCCTCATACTGTCAGTGAATCTCATGAACCTGAGCATGTGAATCAAGGCTGTCTGTGAGATGAGACATTCTCTTCGGCTGCATGATATTACCCGCGGGGACGGAACGCCTCAAGAATAAAATTATCAATGAGCATTTCCACCAGACAACACACGAGCAGAGTGAGCTTTGTGATGAGCATCGATGACAGTTGGCTGGAACTTTGATAGCGAGCGTATGACTAAAGTGATGTTATATGGTGACCAACGTTGGAAATGCGCACGAACCTTCAAGCGGCAAGTCAGATCCCCTTTGTAGATAGGCAAGTCTCTGACTAGCGACAGTACGAGCATAGCCTCGCAACTGATTTAGCACGCACATAGTTACACAACGAGTCTTCAGGTCGGTTCACATGACTTTCATACGTTCGAGACTTGTACGCCGATGAATCGAACGATGGCGCCTTGTGAAAACGGATAAAAGCCGGGGAGTACGATCAGGGGATATCGTCGAGGGGTTTAATGGCAAAACATCCAGTGTGCAGGGAAAGTAGCTCGTATTGGTGGAAACTCCGTACACTATCCAACGATCCCACGGCGGGAAGGACGAGACAGCATGAGCATGTTAGGAAGTTAATATTCCTCGAATCGGCCTGCGAAAGGTCACATATAGCTATACCAGAGCGATTCATAAAACTGTTCCGGGATGGTTAGGAGTTAGAAACAGGAACAGGACGGATTTGACTGACTACGCTGAGAATCCATATAATTCCTGTGAGAGGTATGACCAATAAGGAAAAGATATCTTGGCAAATGCAATGGATCCAAATAGAGTCACCTCAGTGACATGCATCCGGCTAGCCTGGCAACCAGAGGCAATTTCCACGGACCTAGTGGGAATAAGGCGTATGGCGAATATGCCTCTACTCGGGACCTCGAAAGCCAGTATGGACAGATCTCTTGACGAGATCAGGGTCATCTAGGAAAGCTGTTCACGAAGGTGAGCATCTCAGACCTTGAGTGTTATGGTCCAAAGGCATGGAGTTACTTGAACGCATCATGTTGACACTGCAAACCAAGGTCGGCCCGGACATGAGGCGGAGGACGGGAAACAAACATCAAAAACGTACCACTACTACCTCACCAGCATCACGTGATATGCCAAGGGTCGAATTCGCCGTCGTTTGGATTGCGGCCATATGTAACGTGAAGCTTGCCTAATGTTGCCTTGATATAATACGTCCGACCCAGCGCCGGCCTCCCGCGATAAATACCAGTGCCCAGTCCCTATCTCCAGCAAACCGAATGGAATAAGGCATCCTTGCCATGGTCCGTCAACCATTTCTCTCTGCAGCTCATAGTCATATTACCGTAATCGCAGGTATTTGTAAACGAAAAAAAGTTTGCGTGGTAGGCACAACCTACCACTGCGCTGTTGAGCCCCACGATTGACTAGCGATCTTTAGCGAAGCATGCATCAAAGGGCACAGATCCTCGTCATGTCATCACACTGAGCGACCATTGTTTGAGGTGAAGAAGAAGGGAAGACCTGTTTCCCAATGTCTCAGATGTCGCGAACTGCGCCAGGCAAAGCGTGTACACTCCAAGTGCACTTGCACTCCCCGCCAGCCTGCTGTCGACAAAGTCCCCATTCCCGCCACCCGTCCAGATGGCAAGAAGCGTGGGTATACTACAGCGGGACCAGTTGTGTAGGACACTAATTCGAATCTATTTGGTAGCCCGCCGGTTCATGCCCAGCGTACCTACTCTACCCAACGGAATCTCGGACGCATTTCAGTCTACCACTTTATCACCGCCCCCTAACTCGAGGCAAAGAAGTGAGTATCGAGTGCGAGCCTTTATGCGAATGTTAATCACATTCTCACAGTGGATTCGCTTCTGAATCCTTGTCGTTGTAGTAACGTAAGACATTGTACGTGCAGAAGAACATCCTGCATCGCCGGACCTAGTTTGGGCGAGAAGTATTTGGACTACGGACTCCAGGCGCTTGCCGAGGTGGCAGTGATGTTTCGTGATCAGCCGGTGCAAGATTCTGCTTCTGAACATACATCGGACCCACCCGGATCTTGCTCCCCGGACGAGCTCCCAAGTGTGTCAGATACCATACCTTCTCCGCGTCTAGAACTACCTCCGATCCTCCTGGAGGCGACCCTCCCAGCTTGCAACCCCGACTTTCCCATTATCCCACCACTCAGTACCATCAAATCTATTGCGGGGTCTGGATGCACGTGTGGTTTTAACTGCACTTGTCCTGGGTGTGTCGAGCATCGCACCATTCGCTATGCAGAGAAACATCATAAAGACTGCAGTGAGGGATGTGGCCACTGCGTAGATCGTGCCGCTGGGATCGAACTGCCTGACCAGGATATATCCAGTCGTGACCGGAACCTAGTGGATGCCTTCTTTGTGCGCGCGGCTACGCTTCCCAACCCAATGCCCAACCGTCGATCAGAGCTGGACCCAGGAGACGTCACTGTGTATCCCTACGAACTTTTTTCAGCAACGTCGACGGAGGCGGATGAGCGCAGCGCCGCGTTTGGGCTTGTCAAGGTTCCCAAGCTCGAATGTTGTCGCGGTGAGTGTAGTTGCCCAGAAGACGGATGCCAGTGTGGACAATCTTGTGGTGGCTGTTGCGACAGCACGTCATGATAAGTTGGATGCCTTTCCTTTTGTTTCTTCGCTCTGATGGTCTTCGGTTTGCGTTTTGGTTGGTCTGTTGTTTTCTTTCTCCCACTGTCTCTATGGCTGCCAGGTGACAATCAGCCCTGATGTGCCGCATCAGTCAAGCGCTGTAATGATGCAGCTGACGAGGATACCCTCCACTCTTCTTTTATGACCCCTTTCTCAGCATGTTATCGCCACACACACCGAATACCTCTACTCGCACCATTTGTTTCGTTGTAAACATTCATAGTCTGAATCATGTCCTACCCATTTTGCGCCTCGTATTCACCTCGATATGTCGTTACAAGTGAATTCTTCTTTCTGATGCGGCGGCGGTCAAGCGGAGTAATTGGCTAGTTTCTGCCGCGCTCTGGTTGAGGGTGTTCATCGGTCCACGACTCCATGTTAATTGCACTTCCCAAGTTAGGTGCCATCAAGTAGATGTACTAGTAACATTGCTGCAGTGGATGCCATTTGAGCCAGACAGTTGCAGCTAAGTACAGAGAATATGCGATATCGTCCTCCGCATCAATCGGGCAAGCAAGGAAGACGGATTCGAGCCCAATAGCGGTCGTTTAGCCTTATCGCACAGCACACTTCTTGTGCGTGGATGGAGGCCTTGAATAATAGCCAGAAACACATGAAATACGCGAAGACTGGGGATGGATCGGTAAGACATGTGGATTCAGGCTTCCATCCCGAG
>JBBPJY010000039.1:37948-51877 GCA_038088975.1 Xerocomus cyaneibrunnescens
GATACTGCAGGTCACGCTGACAAGCAGTGCCATTGGACAAGGGGTCGGTGTAGGTGGAGGGCTCGAGGAAAGGGTTGTTCGTGGTCGTAAGGACTTGGCCTAGGGACGAAAATGAGGCGACACGAGGCGGGCGAGATAGGGAAACACACCTTGTTCCTGGTATGCGATGCCTTTGATGTAGAATCTATTCCCATCGGCGGTGTAGAGGTATTTACCAGCGCGAGAGACGGTCTGGATGCCAGCTTGGACGCCAGGGAGTACGACACCCGCAAGGGTGAGGGCGGCTGCGATGGGCAGACGCATGGCTGAGTGAAGGAGAGGAGGAAAGAACGAGTGGGATCAGAGACTGGTGTAATTATGGAGCCACGGGCGGTGCGGGGAAAAAACCGCCATCCGTTTAAACTTTTTATACCGCGGCTGGGACTTGCCGGCGTCCACTGACCTCCGAACAAGGTACATACATTGGTTTCGTGAAAGCCCTGTGTCAAAGGCTCAAGTGATGTTGCTGTGAAACCTAAGCTCTTTCAGCCCGAAACAAGCAGGAGGCAGGAGTGACCCGACGTGATCCGACAATGGTTCCCCCGGGGCCGTGCTCCGAGATGTCTGGACCTGGCATGTATTACATCAATGCTCCTCGTGGTATCCGTGAGTTCTACATGTTGCAACCCATTCTTCAAGAACGTTTTTTCCTCCAAGGACCGCACTTTATTCCGCAGACGAAAAACCGGTTCCTTGACTCGAAGCGGCGGGTGCCCTGGCCCGAGCGCAGTGATATTGACGTAATGACTGAGGGCAATCAGGCCAGACTATGCACCGAGTAGATATGCGTGTTGTGTCATCCTCCTTTGCAATACATCACTACCAAATCAATACAGATCCAGAAAGCAACGACGTATAGATTGCACAGTAAGTACACAAGGTAGTGCTGCAGCATGGTTCGCCATTAAACAGACATTGCTTTAGATGAGTTGAAGATTAAGGCTGTACAAATGCGGCGGATAGAGGCATGAAAGAAAGACAAGACAACTGGAAATGTTCAGGAAGCAAGACCAAGTAATAGTTACGGGGTGTAGTGGTGTATGCCGGACCAAAGTACAAGTGTGCGAGGTGATGTGATCGAAGCCGGCAGATCCCCATAAGTCGAAAGGGTACTCCGGGAAGATGAGATGAAGCAAGTAACAAGCAACATGGAGGTATCGGGCGCCGAGCGCAATCGAGTTAGAATATACATAGAAATAGGGCATTAACGAGCGGCTGGAAGGTCGAGGGTAGGTGGATGAAAGCGCGGTTACGCAGGATGTTTACATCCCGTACCCGTAGCTCTGGTAGGGATCGCTCAATGATCCAGCGAGACCAACGTTGCTAAAGCTCACGTTAGCGTATGCCGACACACCGGAATAACCGCCGGTGTGGGTATGCGGAGGTGTCAAACTGGCATTATGAGGCGAGTTATTTTGTAAAACGTATCCATCGATGGAGCGTGCTTGCAGGCCATGTAATTGAGGTGCCAAATGTGAGGGACCATAAGAGCCTTGTCCTTGCATTCCGTAGAGGTTAGCCTGAGTTGCATAGATATCTGCAATCGGGCCGCTGGGGTGGATACCCTGCGGCAGGTGCCGCCCAGCAGCAGCAGCTAAGCCAAGCGCCTGACTATTGAGGCTCATATTGAGCATTTGATGACCATGGTATCCGCCGTTGTAGTTGTCAACTTGTTCGCGTTGCAGTTTGTTTTGAATACGCTTGCCGTATGGAGTATTGCGAATAAGCGGGAGAACCGGACGAATACCCTCAACAAGAAGGGCGCGTTGGGTAGGTTCCGCGTAGTCAAGTGCAGTCTGGGGGTCATCAGTAAGTGGTACTCCCAACAGGCATAAACACAAACTTGAACACAATAGTTGCCATACGAGTCACGCAACAGCTTCTCCAGGCGGGAACGATTAAGCAACTCTTCGATCAGCATTTTCCTGGTGCTATGTTCGGCCACACGGATGCACTGCATGACAGACGCGGCATGAATGATAAGACGCTAACGGCACGACGAGATTACGAACCTTTTCTATAACATTGGAACTGAACTTCTGAACTGAAAGAGCGCACACGTTCCCAGCGAATTGGCGAATGACGGCATCGCTAAAGCGATTGTCGTTCAGGTCCAAAATATACTGCACGACCTAGCATTCGGGAAAAAGTTGACGACCTGATGCTGTGATGATGGGTGTTTCACGGTACTCACATAATTTCCATAAGGATCTTGGACCAACGTGAGAGCGTTGTAGGTGATCTCATTCACAAGCTGAATACGTTGGTGGTCGGAAGCGTGGTCAATGCATCGTTGTAGCACACAACACCCATGACGGTGAGTTGCGACTTCGACGCAATTAGCAGCGACAGCATTATAGATAAACTACAAACGATGGACGTGAGCGTCAAAGCCATCAAAATGATGCTCCACAAGTACCTGGTTATCCTCAGGGGCAAGTTTGTTGAGACATTTTTGAATGACGTGGTTGCCGTTGAGGTCCTTGATAAGCACAACAACATGAAGGCTCAGCGCGACAATAATGGAGTGAATCTGCACATTGTATGTTTGATCAGTCTAAACTCTCCCGTAAGTCTGGAAGAGAAGGGAGAAATGAGCAGACTTGCCTGTCGTCTAGTGGACAGGAAGTCTATCATTTTTTGTACAGCACGAGTACCATGCATGTTGAGTGATATGTTGACCAAATCTTGCGCAACTGACTCGCAAATGACATTTCGTTGTTCGTCGGTAGAGTGCTCCAAGAGCTTTTGGCACAGATAATTGCCGAACGGATCTTTGATTTATCAGTATGATAGTTAACGTAAGTTGTTGATGCTGATACTGACCTGTCATCAGATCGGCAAAATGTCCGAAGGTTTCGCGGAAGATCATATCACGATGTTCTGGAACACCCTCCTCGAGCTTCTTTTGAAGGTACCGGCAGCCGTGCTGATCTTTGCACAATGCTGGAATTTCACCCTGCAGGTCTTCGATACGGGTACCAGCAAACCGGTTGACTAGAAAAAAAAAAAAAGATTGGCCTCAATCACCCAGCTGGCTGAGTCAGAGACTTACGATCCATATCACCACGTTTGTGCTTGGGTCCATGTAGACCGTTCATCTTACCGTCGGGTGCACCACCCCGACCAAGACCAAGACCGTAACGAGACCCATTATGGTGGTAAAGAGCAGTAGACCCACTCCCACCGTTGACTATAGAACCGTTCCTCCCGGCAGTGTCGAAACCATAGGTACCGAAGCGAGAACCATCTAGTTGACTGGCAAGGCCATACACCGAGTCAACACCATATTGCTGATTTAATGAGAAACTGTGAATAACGACTAAAATGAAATTACCTCAAACGACAAGCCAGAGTCACCAAATTGGCCGGATGGTAACCGAGACAACGATGGTTGAATATCGGATTTAGCTGGCTCATCAAGGTGTTGGTTGCCTTGCGACGATAATCGACCACTCAGATTTTGACCATCTGGGGTAAGAGGAGTGCCCGGAGTTTGCAACAGATGGTTACCACTACCGTTGGCGATGGACAGTGGGGTTGCAGGGACAGATCGCGTCGCGGTGCTGAGACTGTCGAGAGCACCGGAGGGGGAACCTCGACGAGAGGACGGAGCACCAGATGAGCCGAGGGTCATTTGTGACTGCTGCCCAATGTGGGGTGTCGACGTCCCGGTAACCGCACCGCCAAGTTTCCCACTGAGATCCAGGGAAGACGTCAACGTCAGGGTTGGGTTTGTCACTGTCCGACGTTCGGTCCTAGAAGTCGAACCATCCGGGCCACGCGGGTTGCCCACGAACTGTGGCCACTCAGATGGTTTTTCGCCACGAGCTGCGAAAGAGTTCCGTGGAGAGGTCTGCGGACGGTGGGCAAGGTCTAGCGCCGCGGAAGAAGTGGAAATCTAGTAAAAGCCTGAAAAATAATATTCGAGGATCGAGTGCAAATCCTACCTTGTTTGCATAGGATGCAAACTTGTCATCGTCCGAGGTCGGAAGGTTCCTCATAGCATCTTTATGATATGAGGTACAATGGACCGAAAATAGCGCAAGTCGAACTCACTGTGCATCTCTTGGTCCAGCTGCTCATCAAGCATCATGCCAACGTTGTACTGTTGACTAGGACGCGCGTGCTCGTCCTCGTTATACCGTCCTCTAGCCATAACAGACTGCGCAACTGCACCCGGGCTCGGTGTAGCCCGGATGGGCCTTTCTCCAGAGAGCGCCATCCCCCGAAAGTGCTCTACCAGCTCTTCGTCGTGGCTGCTTGTAGAAGTACGGCGGCTTGCTGGCATGCTCTTCGCACCGGCACGATTGTACTGCCCGTTCATGCTGTGACCCGATCCGAGCTCAGGCGAGAGATCGACGGACGGGGCGTAAGCGACAGACTTGCGCTTGTCGGCAACAACAGAACCAACGGCTTTGGAGAGCACCTCTGCGTCGACCGAAGAATGGGAAAGAGCCGACTTGATAAGGTTGTCGCCGTGCAAAACAGCATTGACACGCGGGGGGGTGGTCGGTGCGGAGACGGCCAAGCCGACGGAGTCGTAGGGGATACTGAGCAGCTCCTGGGCCTGCTGCTGCTCCAAAACCCGCATCTGCTCTTCGAACAGCTTCCGCTGGATAACACGCTGACGTTCGTGTTCCAGACGTTTCAGTTCGACACGCTATGTCAGATAAAAAGGCGGTGAGATAACGACAGGTGCCGAGCAAGCGAGACTTACAGCTGAAATGTCGGGCATGTTGGTACCCAACCTCGCAGCCTGGGATGGACGATTCTAAATTAGAAATGGGCGCTTCTATGTAAGGAGACATACCGAGTCTGCAAGGTCGAGGAAGGCAGGCGGACTCTGCTTTCTGCCATCCGAGGCGCGATTATCGGAGGAAGTACTAATGTTTTCGGCAGTATCCATCTTGAATAGTAAAGCAGAGGACGACTTTTCTTCCCGAAGAAGTTTATGAAGACGAAATTAGGAAACGGTAATGCTAGTTGCACAGTGGTATTTCTGGAGGGGGGGGGGACAAGTGAGAAGAGATAGGTGGGGTGCGGCGAAAGGAAGAGACCTTGAAGCCAATTTTGAGCCGTTCTAGAATGGACTGATGATACAATGCGGCGAGGAGTGCTGGATGGGACGCGCCGGGGACGCGGGGTGGAGGTGAGCGGGGGGGGTGGTGTTGGGGGAGGAGGAGGACATACCTGTTGAGGAGATTTGGAGCGCAATGCAGGGAGGACGCTGGACGTCGAGTAGTTAGGACCAGCGAATTTAAGGCACTTCGGTAGTGCGTGGGGATCAAAAACGGCTGGGCATACCCTCATTTTTTTTTTCAAAGTCCGATAACTTGGGATAGTTTGTGTTTCGTAAATGCCGATCCCGCTGAAACAAAACATACGCCCAGTCAGACTCGCAGTCCGGGCGACAGCATCCTCACTACAACCCCCAAGCGTGTCTCCAACGCCAGACCTTGCAACTCTGCCCAACTCCGAGGCAGCTCGCCGTGCCCGCGACTGAATACCACTCAAGCGATCGCCCGACCGGGTCCGTTCAAGGGTCCCTGGCCAATTCACTTCCATCCCTTGCACACTTTGGTCACATCCCCCGTCGCGGCTATTCTTTAATCGTGCCATGCCAACCCGAGCTTAATCTAGATTATGCCAACTGTACCGGTCCTGCCACCCGACAAAGAACGCGCGTATATTAGACGAACGAGTCTACAGCAACGACAGTCGATACGCCAGTCAGCGGCACCGCATCAGACACCTTTTCTCCTGCAGAGGCTGCCCCGTTCGGCACCCGTCCTTGCTTCAGCTCGGGCGTCGCGCTCTGTTCCGCAGTGTCGATGATCACGCCCTTAATAGTACGCCGATCGTCGTCGTCCTCTGCCTTCCCAGCACAACCAGACTCCGCACCCTCCGAAATGCTCGGTGGTACATCTATAAATGCACTGCCCTCCAGGGCTTCTTCAGCCGAGTCTGTCACGGATTTCACCGACGGTGTGGTGGGCGAATTGCGCGAGCGAAAGAAGCCCGGAAGAGGCGGAAATCCGAGGGAAAGTTTCGAGTATCGTGAAAGTGTACCTCCTTCATCCGGTCCAGCCTTTGGCGTGGTCGCCCCACTACTCACAGGGGCGTTTGGTTCTTGAGGTAGCTCACTAGTAGACAGACATGGACTTCGTCCCGCCTTCGGTGTTTCTGACCCTCGACTGGTAGCAGGTGGAGATCCCCCACGAGGCGGCGTCGTTAGACTCACGGTACACGGTGAGTCCTGATACCGCGAGTGGCTTGGACTATCATCAGCAATGCCGAACAGAAACTACGGTGCTCACTCACTGAACAAAAGCACACTCTCCATCAGTCAATGTGAGCAGTAAATTTTTCAGATTAGGTAGTGTATGTCGCATGTCAAGCGCTCGCAGGTCACGGTCTGCCATAAGCTGGACCACGGGTGAGAGTCGTCCCCAGGTGAGATCGCAGCATGCTTACCATTTCTATATCCTTGTTAAGGAGGAACACTGCATATTCAAATCGATACGTATCCACGCCTTTCGAGAAAAGAGGAAACCTACAATCTGTCAGTCAGCAAACCATATTCGGAAGAAAAGTCTGACGCACATTCGGGGCCCGACCATAGCTGAGATGTTGTCTCTGATCAAGCTCCTGCTCCCAATGTACGTTATTGGGTAGACGAGACTCTTCCCCATGTATAGGGAGAGGAGCTGCACAACATGAGCCGCATATCCCAAAGCTGTTGCCACCGAGTCTTCCGTAACCTCCTTGTGAGATGAAAGCGTCAAAGGCGGCGCGGGCTCATTGGAGTTAAAAGGGATGGGTAAAGGAACGGCGAGAATCGTAAAAAGGAGTTCAGAAGGGGAGAAATGTTCGATAGGGTATATTGTAGCGAGTGTTGATATGAGTGATGTTCGGACGGACGGAAGGCGGTTTCGAACGGTAATGAGATTGTTCCTAAATGGATAGATCAACGTGGTCGAAGAAGCCCGGTGAGGCTAGACCCACCTCTCCTCGGTGACTTCACCCATCTGATCTGAGAGCGCACTCACCCCTTGGACTTGCAGGACCTTCGCCTTTGTGAGACATTCTCTCCGAGTCCGGATCTGCATACGGCGCGTGGCAAGGTCGTCACGTACTAAAGAAGGTGAAAAGCGTGTTGCGTAGCGAAATGAAGGAAGCACGGTCTCGACATACAGCGATTTGACCCGTCAATTATGTCCATCGTTTCGGCCCGCTGTTCCTCAATGCGCGCTTGACGTTCGGAAGCTTCGCGTTTCTGTGAGTAACATTCAGACTGGCGGCAATTACATAACAAGGCAACTTTGCGCTCGTGTACGTACCAGGATCGAAATATGGTCTTTGGCCAGGCAGAGATCGATTTCTCGAATGACATCATGGAGCGACTCTTCTGCGTCTCGTATGGAGGCCTGTAAAGTTACTAACCTGCCGGAGGCGAGTCAAACGACGTGCACCTATCCATTTGGGTCTACTTACTGTGAAAGCTCCTCGGAATTGGCCGTCCTTGCCTCCAGTTTACGGGATCTCCGGGGAATACCTGAGTGACTGCCCCGTACCATGTCGTGGGATATTGAAGAAATGACTTGTGCAGTTTGAAAGAGTTTACGGCCTTCCGATTCTGGGTCCGTATTGTAACCCGACGGTGACGGAGACCGAGACCGAGACCAGGCAGGCGGCAAATGAAAACTTTGACCAGTCGGTAAGAAGGTCATTACAAGCGTGTTCGACGGTAGCTGCGACGGATGGTTCTCAAACTAATGAAAGCAACGCGACGCGTGAGTCAACGGATTCGCTGCATCGGACTCTCGCACCTACTTCGAGGGACAGTGGTATCAGGTCTGACAAGGAAAAGTCCCATTCTTCTAGCGCCTTCCACTGTGGGCTTCCAGAAGCACCTCCGGTGTCGTCACTCTCCTTTTGTTTACCCTTGGCATTCCCCAAATGCACTGCATCGAGGTCAACTTTTGCCCAAAGTTGAATTCTGAGCCTGTCGGCGCCCAGATTCGTATGTTCTGAAAACTCGGACCGAGACGATGCGTCGAGGCTGTAAAGTGGGTTTGTAGAAGGACGATGTATCGGTGAGATGTAATTGGGGACTTTTGGGAACACGGATGCCTCTACGGAAGACGGAAGTGGAGATTGGTGGCTCGAAGACTTTTGCAATGGCACAGAAGATGACGTTTTGTGTGTCTTTACGCCTGACGAAGACGAAGATGCTTGCCGTGCCATAGGCTGTGATCTCCCCTTTGACGCGGATAAGCGCGAAGTCGCATGCGAGGCTGTAGACGTAGACCGCGTCTTTGCCGTTCCTATGCTAGCAGCCCGGGATGTTCTTGCTCCTTTGCGAGCAGCTGGCACCGAAGATGTAACCGACGTAACGGGTGAAGGGGAGGGTCCACTTTCGGCGCGAGATCTCGAAGTTCCGTTAATCGACGGTGGCGACGGCGCAAGAGGTGGTGGTTCAGGGACGGATATTGTGATAAATGTTTCCACGAGACGCGACCTGACAACCCTCTCTAAGGTCCGTTGAGAGTGATCGAAATAAAGCGTTGACACGGGGACGGTCGAGACCGAATTGGTGGGTGCCGCGGACGGAAAGCTTGCCGAGATGGTATGCGAGGAAACAGTCGAAGTCGTCCGGATACGACCTTGTCGAGCAGTCGGAGTGCCAGCGGTCGTCCCGAGAGAGCGGGACAACGCGTGCCCTGAGTTAGATGTTGGCCCTCCACTGCTCCCAGCCGGAAAGCCCACACGTGATTGTGCCCTCCGCCGGCCCCTTCCCTCCCCGCTCCCCCTCTTCTCGTCCGAAACCCCGGTGATATCCTCCATAGTGACATTCTTTAAGGTGTTGACCGAAGTCGCAGATATTCGCCGGGATCGTCTACGTAGCAGGGTTACGTCGAGGTCGTCGGATAGGTTCCCCAGTGGTGTGAATTGAGAATGTGTCGCGGGTTGAGAAAGGGCCGAAGCAAAGGCATCACGGATAGGAAAGGGTGTGAGATTGCGTATCTGGATGGACGACAAGTGTCGCAGGCGGCGCTGAAAGTATTCCTGGAGCACGAGTGTCGCTCGGGTATGCACGCGTTCAAGCGTATAGCAACACTCACCTCACTCTGAGCTTGTTTCTGGCCGGGGTCGAAGCTGGTCGAGCTGGGTGTTACCAACACTTCTTGAGCACTGCCCGACATGTCTGCGGACCAAAATGATAAATGTTAGCGGCTGGATCGCTTTGTCGTTGAACGTATACCTGCAAGTGAGCAAGCTCTGACAGCGCCGGGTGCGTGGAGTCTTGTCAGACTCACGAGCTGAATCAAGCGACTCGGGATCCTTTCCTTTCCTTTCTTGGACGTATACCACAACTCACCGAGTCTCTCTCGAGCGCGCATGCAGGCTTGATATCATACTCCCAACAGCGATTCTACAGTCATGGCCACTCCTGGTTTGCCTGCGTGTCCACCTGATGCTATGCCACCGCCACCCCTACCAGTGGGTAAAGGTGCCATGTTGGAGCGTGAAGCCAAAGCATTATCGTCTTGCTTCAAGGCAAGTTTGAGTCGAGTTCTGCTATGTTCGAACGCTATATTTCATTCCGAATAGAATGCAGTCGTAAAGACTGGTCAGATCTATGGCTTCCATGCTGATGCACGGAGATTGTATGTAAAGGACTCAGTCATGATTCAGAAGGTCGAAGGCATTGACCTAACATTATTCGTTCCGGTAGAGGGATCCACAAGTACGCCCCATATCCGCCGCGTACACTAACAGCATCTCTTGGTCGCGAACTCGAGAAATACGATCAGGTCTGCGACGCAATCGAACTGCAATTAGTGAGCAACTCTCTTTTGCCATTCAACCACCCTCTCGAGCATCTCTACACCAGCTCCGTGCTATTTCAGTCTTGAAACGAGATTTGACCCGCGAAGAACGTCGTGCGCGAGAGGCGGAGCAAGCTGCTATCGCAGCACAGGCATCCATACTACCTGTACCGTCTCTCGAGGCTAGTGACGCGATACCCTTGTCTACTCCGCTTCAAGGTTCGCCACAAGGACCTACTCAAAACATACCCATGCGTCGCCCATCTGCCATCTCACTGTCCTCTCTCAATCGGAGTGCTCTCCCGCCCAAGCTCGACCTCTCGTCGTCTTCTATGCGCATCTCTGCCGAAGAGGTGGCGTTGTTTCCGAAAGGCCTCGTCCCGTCTCCTGTATCACTTGCCCCAAAATCAGCCCGCCCGTCAGCGACTGCAGATATCAACTTGATAGCAGCTTTTGCTTCAGCCGCAGCCGCCAATTCAAGCAGCCAGCGTGTCGACATTGACCTTACGGACAGTCCACCAGCTATGATAACCGGCATCGACCCTTCATTGGGCAGCTCTGCTGATAAACCCATTGAACTTGACCTCGACAACATTGATATGGAGATGTCGGACATGACGAATCTATTTGGGGATGCCCCAGAGTCCACGTCTAGAGACGGACAGGCAACAGTGGATAGTCTTTTCTCTCCCGCAACAGCCGATTCAAGTGGTGCACCGTTGTCAGCGGATGAGGTTCCACAAGCTCAAAAGAGGGGCGGGGCTGATGCTCACATCGACATGGAGATCTTGGGCGCTCTCCACGCTGAGCATGGTGGTCAGGCGGAGAATCCGTTTGGCTCGGTTCCGAGCGGGTCGAACGGTGGGAACCAGGAACAACATGCTGGGAACAGTGTCTCCCCACCTCCGTCATTGTCTGGTTTCCCTCAGGCTGGAGTGCAGAGTAGTGTGGGTGGATTCGATTTGTCCACGCTGGACCTATCGAACCTCGACCCGTCATGGCATAACATGAGTCTGACAGACATGGAGGCACTTTTGAATATGTCTTCGACGGGGAGCAACCCGGAGGGTCAAAAGCCTGGAGCATAGGAATGCTAGCCCTCCAGATAGTAATTATTAATGTCCACGATTAAACTGTAAACCCATTGGCAACAGGTCACGTGTAGTACACTATACATCCCGCCGCACCTTGCAGAGATAGAACAGTTGACCCTTGTACCTGCACCTTGCAGTAGCCCTGTAGATCGTGGTCTAGTTCTTTCCGACCGATCCCGCCAGTGTTCCCGCCGTTAGCCACGGTGGGCTTCCATAAACTCGATAATTGAATTACTACTAATGACTTTAACGCGTACCCGTAGTAATGAACTTCTCCAACTTCTTTCGCAGAGGATGACTGTTACGCACACCAACGGTGCATAAAGTCGCTGCGAGGTCTGTTGCAAGACTGAGGTGTTCCTCTGGACAAATCTCCTGTACCCCCAAGAGCTCTCGCAGAGCGCGTGCGAGTCGACTCTTAGGCAGATGCGACTTGTCTCCAACGGGCGCAGCTCCCGGTCTCCGTTTTTTCCCTTTCATCTTAGGAGCAGCCAACAAAGGCTCGATAAACTCCGTCCTAAACCTCCTCAACGCCAACGCTGCCAAAGGAACGACGCGATCTAATGTACTCGCAGCCTCCGCCCGCTGTTCGGCCAGGATCAGGGCCTCGGCTGACCCCCCCTCGTCGTATCCCCACTTCTTGAGCTCCTCGGCCCGTCTCTCCTTCAATTTCTTGGCAATCTTTTCCCGCGTGTCCCCATCCTCAACGGACTTGGCAACTGCATCGAAAATGTCGCTCAGCGTGAGCCATCCCCGGTCCTCGTCGACGGCGCGCTTGACGTAGTGTCGATTAACGTAGTTGAGGAGTCGGTTGACGGAGTGCGCGCCGACGCTGTAGCGCTTGAAGCACGGGACGATGTACTGAACGAGCGTCGTGTCGTCCTCGGGGGCGCCCAATAGCAGCTCGCGGGCGAGGTCCATGTAATACTTGTCGAGGTGCTCGTAGAGATCTGTGCCGCTCGCCTGCCTGGTGGTGTCTCTGTCCCTGTCCGCCCTGCAACTCTCCGCTTCGTGTGGGGAGCGCGCGTTCGCAGCCTCAGACTGAGCGGTGAAGTAATTATATGTAGCAGTGTGGATGCCCATATGGTAGGAGATATCGATGGCGGGTGCTTTGTCGAACGTGTTGGTCGGAGAACGGACGATGTGGTTGAGAGCGGGCAGGATGTAGCCCCACAGGGAGGACAGCGACGCAGAGGGATTGGCACTTCCCGCCGAGGGATTCGGCATCGGTGGTAGCAACGCCGCCGCAGCCCCTTCTGTCTGCTTTCCCTTTCCTTTAGACATGTTAGCGTGATGTGATGCGACCCCCTGGAGAAAAAAAGCTCTCGAGCGCTAATGGGGGACTGTTGAAGTGGGCGTTAGGACGCTGCAAAGCGGGCCGGAGGTTCACTCACTGTGCGGCAAACGTATTACAAAGTCGGTGTTGACACACCTCGGGATCAGATTGTTACGGTCCTGCACAAGGACCAGCTGCTTCTCCGAGACCAACCGGTGCTGGGAAACTCTGTCATGCCAGGCGAAAGAAGCTCTCTTTGCCCGTACCCGTACTACCAGCAGTTCGAGGAAATGATCCTAGCCATCGGATCGTCCTTCTCATCCCCGACTTTCGTCGCCCCAAACTGCCAGTTTAATTGTTCCGCGTCCATGTTGACAAGATCTCATATCATTGTTCTGGTACGTAAGTCATCTTATGGAATATGCACACAAGCGAAGGGACAACCTCGAGGAGGGGTGCACCATTAATAAGAAATCCGACACCACCCTGTTAATCTAAGGCTATCTCCTTCCTTGAACGCAAGATCAGGTCCGCGATCATATAAACGGACCACATGCCAGCCGCAAATAGGTGCACGTTTTCGGCTGTGATCTCTCGTCTGATGCAAGGACGTCCATGTAGTCGATAACCGTACTAGACAATACCACTCCTGAGGGTGGCCCCTCGCGCACAAGATCAGGTCAAGTTTTGCATACATCCAACAGCTGGTCCCTGGCATCAACAGTCTTTCTATAGCGAATTCGTCATACCGTGTGCAAAACGGCTAACCTATAGTATCTGCTCCTACAAGGGAGGTTAACCGAACACGAGAGTCGCCCAGAGACTTGGATGTTGGCGCGAGTTTGGGCAAGAGGTAATTTACATGATAAACCTTGTAGGCTACTGTTTACTCGGCAGGCTTAGGGTCCTCGAGAGCGGGTGGGCCGTCTTCGTCAGAATCAGAGTCGGCTTCGTTTGCCGCCGCTGAAGGGTCACCACCGAAGTCACCGCTAAACTGAAAAGATCGAGTG
Source organism: Xerocomus cyaneibrunnescens (assembly GCA_038088975.1). Taxonomy (NCBI): domain Eukaryota; kingdom Fungi; phylum Basidiomycota; class Agaricomycetes; order Boletales; family Boletaceae; genus Xerocomus; species Xerocomus cyaneibrunnescens. The sequence continues at coordinate 51,204 of JBBPJY010000039.1, forward strand.
AATGACCTGATGACATGTTAGAGACGAAGCAAATACCTTAGAAAAGTCAAAGTCGCCGGAATCCATTCCCGGGATACCGCCTACTCCTCCAAACTCGTCACCATCGAGACTGGCGGCTCCGTTTTGCTCGTCTTCGTCGACCCACCTGCTAAAATCTGTCTTTATGTAGGGAGTTTTGAGCTTTTCCTTTGTTAGTCGTGGCCAGTACTCGGACTCTAACTCCTTTTTGCGGAGAACGACGGTAAAGGAACGCGATGTGAGGCGCTTGGTGGATTTCTGGATGACCGTGAGGACGCGCTTGACCGGACAGACGGGGAGACCGCACCTCGGGGTCAACTTCTGCATAGAAGTCGAAGTCAAATGCATACTGTTCAGCTCTGTAGACTGGAATGAGGAGCGGATTAAGCGGGTCAGAGATATTGGGTTACTTTGTACCAGCGGTCGCCTTGAAGGACAGGCTGGTGGATGTCAGCACATAGTTGACGGACGATTCGTCGATATCAGGGAGATTGATAGTCAGGTAGATCACGTTCTGCGAGATCAGGTATTAAGAAAGGGAGTGGGGGTGCAACGGGGCGCGGTGTGGTTGCAGTAGAGCTTGTGAGAGAGGGACCGTGGGGCCCAGCAGGTGCGGATAAACCACTTGATCGGCGAGGTGGGCGAGGGGGGGTATG
>JBBPJY010000040.1:0-15301 GCA_038088975.1 Xerocomus cyaneibrunnescens
GGAAAGCTCTTGATTAAGGCTTTCTAATATTCTCTGCATCTATGGGTCTAGCATCAATGGTTCTCCACTTATTGACTAAACAATCAAAATGTTGCAAACATTGCAATGGTTTTGTTGCTCACTGTATCTGAATTTGTTGTATGATCATTCTTTTCAGCCATCTCTCAGGTAGCAGCATCATATGCATCAGTCAATGCAGAAGCTAGACCTTCACAGAGAGTCAAAACAAATACAGAAAATGATCTTTGAGGTAAGTCTAGGTTCATGAAATGGTTCACTCTTATCTACACCATTTGTAATGTCTGATTCCTTCCAGCTCCAACTTCAAACAGCACTGAACTGGGGTACTCCAATGACAAGTGATGGAACTCCAAGATGTGGGGTGGAGGAGCAGACAAGGATACAGATGTAGTGAGGGTGGAGATGGCCAGAGATGGTTCAGAGGGGGTGACATAGGGGTCAGAGGATGGATATGACAGTGCCCCCCTATTAGGGCTGAGCCCTCAAGGCACTGGTAAGCAGTAAGTCCAGTCCAGAGCCAATCCAAGAGGGCAGTCAAGCCCCTGTGAAGAGGGTAAACCAGGTGAATAGGATGGAGTCACTTACCAGGTGGAGTCTGAATTTTGCCACATTGGAGTAAAAGGAGGATGGATCATCATCAGAGTTACAACCACAACTTGAACCACCACCACCATGTTCAGTAACAACAACAGCAGTAGGTCACCCAGCCTGGCCCCAACCATTGAAGAGGAGGAGGCCCAGCTCTGGGCCCAGCTCTGGTGGCTGAAGCAATGAAAGCAGCAAGAGTGGGTGGCATGAGCATGGTGTGAGGCCAAAGAATGAAGGCACCAGGAGTGGGAGGAGCAAGTGAGGGCAGAGGTGGAGCACATGCAGAAGATGGAGGAGGCACAACAGCAGGAGGCCAAGGGTAAAACAAAGGTGTGTGACAAAGGTAATGATATGCAGAGCAGTACTAACATGATAGCAGGTGCACATCAAGTGCCCCAACTCTGTTTTCTTCACACTTGAGGACCACAAGTCCAATGATAACCCTGACTCTGACTCTTTCTTCACTAGCTCTGGCTAGTCCAGACAGCATTATACTCAATAGGCCCCTTTAAGTTCCCCTTCTGCTTCTCTCCTGGTTTCTCATTCTTCATTTCAATCCTAGGTAAACTCTCTTTGAGTGCCATTGCTAGTTGAAAAACAATCTCTGACCATTCCATGGATAACCTGGGTGCTCCACCAACAAGTATCCCAAGCCCATCTTCAACATCCAAATCACTCTAGCATCCTCTGTGCTTTCTTCATTCTTTTTCACTCCATCTCTGTCTTTTCCTCTGACCTCCTTATTTATCTCTTCATTCTCCTCCAACTTCTTACCCCCCAACTCCTTGTCATCATTGTTGGGGTAGACCTCCAACACTTTAAAATTCACCAACTGTGATACCAAAAGTGTCAAGCAGTCTAATCATTTCTTGATTACATCCTGGTAACTCCAGTTTGCCTTTGCAATCATTCAGGCACACTCCACCACCTCCAAACCCTGCTTCAATGGCCCCTTCTCAGACCTCACATCCTTCTAAGGCCATTCCAACACTTCTTTGCCACACCTCTTCCTTCTCTGCTTTCACTTCACTCTTTGCTCTCCAGGTTGCTTGCAAGCCACTTCAATGCATGGCACACATGACCTCAATTTTCCTGGACTGAGGATGCACTCCAGCAGTGCCTCCATGCACCCCTTTCTTGCTGTGGCTCTGCTCTGCTCTGCTCCAACCCCCTTCACCTCATTCTGATTAGTCATCTTGAGATGATATGAGGGTACAGTTAATAAGGTAACATGCTATGACAACATATTCATCCCAACAGTTAATCAGCACCTTAGCATAGGACTGCATCACACATGCTTTACCCATCAACATGTAGTGCAGGCACTCAATATGACCATTGTGAGCAGAGATATATATAAGGTGTAGTGAATTCCTGATTGGTTCCACAAAAAATGAACCACTCCTGCATGTTGCCACAGCACAGTTCTCTATTGTCTGATCAAAATATGTCCATGCATAAGCCAGTCTCAGCTTCCCAAGCAAGTTTCCAAGATTGTGGCACTAAGAAAGTGTTGGATTTGGATGTTAGAGGTAAAGACCAACTATACAATGAAAAATCATCTATGATGTTGAGAATGTAGCAATTTCCTAATGCTAATGCATGGTCTAGGTGCTCCATTAAATCCACATACACAATACCCAGATGCCTATGTGCTCAACTTCCCTCCTGGACCTTTGAAACACTTGAGTGAGTCTGTTTACCCAGAATGCAATGGTCACAGGAGTTTAGTGGGGCAGAAGAGTTGATGGTCATACCAGTAGCAAGTTGACAACAAGCAAGGTCAGCAACTGCACAATAATTAGCATGACCAAGGCAGTGATGCCATGTCTCCAGTGTGGGTCCAATGCTGGCCAACAACACATGACTAGCAGTCAGCTGTCCTTTAGAGAGCACATAGAGTTTGTGGAAGGTGAGGGTACTAGTAAGGAGTCTAATCCCATTAGTTGAGATGACCCAGCAGTTCAAGTCAATGAAATGAGCCATGCATTTGAGTACTAAAGCAAGTACAAAATAAAATATGAGTTATACAGCAGCATCAAGGATGAATAGAATATTATCTAAAATAATGTGAATTCCCTTGGCAACAACAAGGCAGATAGACCTAATCCCAGTTGCCTGTACAACAGATCCTCCAACTCCATGGATAGCACAGGAGGCAATGGCTTGTAGACACAAAAAGTCAGATGCTGAGTTGCTAATATGAACAAATGCCCTAGTGTTCAGAAAGAATGAGACCAGAAAAGGGTCAATCATTGATGATGCATGCTGATTGGGGGCCCATGCAGCTAAAGCCATGTGGTTCACTGGGCATAAGTGGATGTTCCAGTTCACAGATGTGTGAAGGTGGGCTAAATCCAAAAAAGTGCATTGTATTCATTAGCAGACTATGTAGTTTGATAACCCTTGCAGAAATTCTGGGGTCATTGTATTAGTGACTAGACCTGCAAAAGCAGTGGCAGCAGGCATGAATGCAGTCAAACTGGGGGCATTGTGGAGCATAAAGGTGGCATTTGTGTCTGGGTCCAAGAAGTAGACATGCCCAGATGCATTATACAGTACATAATGAATGTTACCAGGCCTCCCAGTTGTAGCAGGCTTTCCTTCATGACAATGTTCAGCCTTCTCTCATCTCACTGCTTCATGTTGCCCTTTGCAACCTCCTTCTCTGCTGATGCATTCACCTTAAGTGTGCCCAATATGACAACCTAGGGGGCACTTGGGGTTTAAGCAGCACCTTCCATGACTGGTTGTAATGCAGGTCTCCACAGCTCAGCCAGGGAGCATAGTGATCATGCTGGCTGCAAATGTGATGGTGGTAGAAGATGCCACCTTGGAGTCAACTAGTTGCTGTCCCATTTCAAGGCAAATGTATGCCATCACAGGAGTATATGGATTGATAGCAGTACTGCAGACAATCACATCCACTATCTGGTCACATACATTTGGAAGGTCATCTGACATTGCATTCATCATCATGATTAGCATGAAGGTGTCAGATGAGGGCATTTCCATGGCATATATGTGGCAGACAGACTCTATGATACTAAGACTGGTTTTAGCAAACCATTCATCCTTCCTATAACACATCTGTAGTAGCATTTGGATCAATGTGATCTGAGCAACTGGTCCAATTTGCTCATGACAATCACATAATGCCTTTCATGCATGAAAGGCATTGGTATATCCTTCAAGGAAGAGCTCCTCCTCAACTGTGCAGCATCCATGAATGATTGCAATGATAGCTTTGTTGTTTGCATCCCAGAGATCCACATCCACAGGATCCATAGCTTTAGCAGGCCAGACAATAGTTCCTAGCATATAAGCCCATACATGTTTGAAGGGGAGATAATCATGGAAGTTTGTGCTTCAGTCCTGCCAATTATGAAGCCCTCAATTGAGGACAAATGTGATGACATTGGCTGCATCACTGGCACTCAGCTCAATTTTACTGACCAGGGTAGCTATAGGGGCCACAGGGGTCACAGGAACCAGGGGGCCTTCAGCAGATGGATTTTCTGCCTGTTGGTTTGACATATTGATGTTGAATATTTGGTGATGACAAGTTTGGCTGCAAGTAATGGGGGGCATACAATAGTGTGGGGGGGCACAGTATTTATATCTTGCACAAGTGGTTGGAGATGTGCTGGGGCCATTGGGGACACCACAAGTAGCACAGTCACTGCCTGAAAAGGGATGGAAACTGTGTGTAATCTTACTATGATTCATGCTCACCATGTGTGTTGTTGAGACCTTTGTTTAGTTATAGCAGTGGGTATTATGCTGGCCTGCTAGGACTCATAACCTGTTGAAACTGAATGGTGGTAAGCCTCACAATGTCCCAGATGGATGAGTGTATATCAAGCACCTGAATGGTGGTAAGCTGTACATATGCATGATTAGCAACTATGTATTGTATTGGTGAGATAGTGCTTACCCTCACAACATCTCAGATGGACAAGTGAGGGAGCAGTGGTTCAGAATATGTCAGTTTATATATTATTGTAAGTGGAATGCTGCTGATGGTCATGGGGAGTGCTCCAACATCCTATATCTAGGTTAAACATTGAAGCACTTTTTGGAGTCACTATAAATCAAGTTTCAATATTGATCTAGCCATTGTGTCCTAGGACACATGCTCTATTTAGCACTCTTCAACACAACAGAAAACTCCAACTACTTGAAACATAGCAAACTCCAAAAAGAAAACAACAAGCCTCACTACTTGCAATACATTAACAAGTCTTGAATGCCACAAAGACTTTAGAGCAAAGTGATTAAATGAAGACAAGCTCTACCAAAGGTATACACCACTGCAGCAACAATCTATGCTACCAATGTAAGCAAAAGAAATGGCAAACATACTTTCACCACCGGTCTCTGCCGCCACCATTACCATAGCTATCATGTCCTCCACCTCCATACCGCGAACCTCCTCCACCTCGTCCACGGCCACCCCCATAGCGGTCTGTATGAATATGGTCAACATAAGAGCTAGTCCAAAGAAATAGCACACACTGCGTCCGCCACCTGTACTGTACATCGCCATCTCCTCTAACTGAGGCGGCACAAGCGCCTTTGCCTCTCGCAAGATATTAATAAGTTCCCGAGCGGACTTTGAATTGTCGGTGGTGAAATATGTGTACGATGTGCCCTTCATACCCGCACGCTAACAATGGGTTGGCCAAGGAGAAAACAAACATAAGATACGACCTACCCCTGTACGACCAATACGATGAATATAATCTTCACAATTGTTCGGGAAATCGTAGTTCTGGAAAAAACGTCAGAGAAGCGATGAGGAAATGAACAAGGAGCTTACAATGACATAGCCAACATCCTTCACATCTTGGTGCAGATCCGGCAATCAAGTCATTGGTTGAGGAAGCGGCGAGCAAGGCGATGACGAAAAACCAGTGAAATGGATATGAAGCACATACAACATCAATAAATAGACAACAAAAGGATTCAAGCGCTTCTGTGGACAGGACCAAGCAGCAGACGACACTGCAAGCTTACTCCACAGACAACAGACGACTGAGAAACCTCTGGAAGACAGCCTTGGAGCCAAGTTCCCGTTTCACGGCCTTATGTCCTGTGGGTGATAATCGCGAGCAGAAGGTTGGAAAGGAGAACCCTCCCGTTAGCAATTTACCCGTGCCCTCGATGAGAGAAGCATTCGAAATCACTGCCAAACCTTGCAGGTTGCTCGCGTTCACACGCGTGTAGTCCCGGTCGGAGCGCTTGGGGAGAGGAAATGAGACATACCTAGACCACGCGAAGCAACATCGGTGGCGATCAAAATCGGGGAACGACCTGCTTTGAATTCCCCAAGGACCCAATCGCGCTCGCGCCTAAAGAAAATAAGTTTGACCCCAACCCAAAGACTGAACAAGGCTCACTGTTCTTTGTCTCCGTGTATCGCCAAGGCAGGCCAACCGTCTTGCCTCAAATATTTCGTGATATCATCAGCAACCCTTTTAGTCCCTACGAAGATTAGAACCTTGGCATTCTCAGAGCTGATTTGATCCAGGTGCTTGATCAGTTTGGCCCGCTTCTCGAAATCGCTGCAAACCTCGACAATTTGCTGAATGTTGTGGTTGGCAGTCAACTCCATGGAACCAATGTTGACCTGGATCATATCTCTCAAGAAGTCCTGCATAAATTATTCTGTCAGTAACACGCAGCACCTACTCGAAAGTGAACGTATACATTTGCCAACTTTTGTACATCTTTCGGCCACGTCGCGCTGAACATCAGAGTCTGACGATCAGGGCGGATTTGAGAAACAATCTTCCTGATCTGAGGCTCGAAGCCCATATCCAGCATGCGATCGGCCTCGTCCATCACCAGATAAGTGACCCGCCGAAGGTTCGTCTTCTGTGTTTCCAGCATGTCAATAAGACGGCCAGGAGTGGCAATTACGATTTCGACACCGCGTTGCAAATCACGAATCTGAGGTCCTTTGGGGGCACCTCCATAGATGGCAGTGTTGCGGATGCGTGAACTCGCCCTACAGCAATTCTTAAATGGGGATCAGACACAGTTGTTAATGCACTGCGTACCCAAACTTTGTACATTCTTGCTGGATTTGCACCGCAAGCTCGCGAGTGGGAGCCAACACAAGAGCGATGGGCCCATCGCCAGGGGCCAACAGAGGTTGGCTACATGGATAAGCGAAAGTCGACAACTCAGCAATGTGTACTCACGCATTGATATGGAGCATGGCTGGAAGCGCAAAGGAGATCGTCTTGCCACTTCCAGTCTGCGCAATTGCAACGACATCTCTGCCACTTAGTGCCATTGGCCATGCCTGGCACTGGATCGGTGTTGGTGCCGTAAAACCCTGGGCACGAATGGAGGACATAATGTACTCCGGAAAGCCAGCTTCATCGAAGTTGCGTACTGGCCTTGGGACTCCGCGCCCTTGGACCTTGAAAGAAATTTTCTTTAAAAAACACCACATTGGTACCTTGACGGGTACACTTACCTTGATTTCCATGTTCCGCCTGAATTCTTCGACCTCTCGCTCTGTGAGAGCTGAAATCCGTTTGTCTTCCACGTAGAAATTCTTCTCAAAGCGTTCCAACTTCTGCGAGGACCAGTCGATAGAGCGCAGACCACCACCTAGGTTACTCATTCGGTCATCGTATCCTCCCCAATTGCCACCACCGTGACTATTGTATCCTCCTCCATAACTGCCTCCATAACCGCCTCCATAACTTCCACCGTAACCATTGCTGTGACTCTGGATATCAAAAAAAATGAGCGATCCCCTTGCTAACAAAAATCTGCAACGCACCATCGTACAGATAACTCTAGCGGGTGTAACGAAGCTGATGACGTGTAGAAACAAACTGATGGGTGTGGTGCAAGTGAGGACCGACTGAGCCACTCGACGAAAAATAGACAAATATATATAAATATGTTACATAACCACAATGAATACCATTATGTAATTCACTGCATCATGTATCTAGAAGTCCTGGCATGTATGTAGTACTATCATGGAATGGGTATAGTAATTGCAATTCGTACATGAGATGGTAACACTCATACCATCTTGCCAGACATGTTAAAATAATGCGAGACGCGGAGGTATTGAGTGACATACAGACGATATAGGAACATAACCTCACATAACCGTGCATGGTTTGCGAAACCGGTTTGGTTTCTTGAATGAAGGATCATCAGGGTACCGTGCAAGCATTTGCTTCAGAAGGTCGTGGAACACATCGCAAATGTACCAGTTGCGCTTGGCAGACGTCTCATAGAACGGAATACTCCAACGCGCCACTAGCGACTGAATTGTGTTGCGCGAAACCTCTCGTTCAGCAACTAAATCTAACTTGGTGCCGACGACAACGATAGGAACGGTCTAAACATCATGAAAACTCAGTATCTTAGTTATGAAACTGAAGCGGAAGGATGAGTTACAGTGTCACCATTCTTTACACGATATATCTGCTGTCGAAGATTATCAACCTCACGAAGGCTTGCCTCTTGGGTAAGACTTGGGGACGGATGAGCGATAAAACAAGACAGAGAACAAAAATGGCACCTGAAAACTAAAACAAAGCCCTGGCCGGACTAACAAGTCGTGAAACACAGGCATTAGTAACATGCTTGCTTCAATGACGAGATGCTCTACCTTGATGTAGAGTTCTTTAAGTGCGGTAAATTGCTCGGCGCCCGCAGTATCCAGCACTTCGAGCTGAGAGATAAGTATAAGAACGAGATTCCCATGGGGTTGGATCTCGTCGGTGTTAGAAAACACACACGAGCTCACCGATGCCTTGACACCATCGACATCGACTATACGTGTGTACGCTTCTACGCCTGTTGTCAGTGGAAATACAAGATCGGCGGATAATCATAAGAGCCACCTTCTATTGTTGGGTCATAGTTCTCGAGAAAGACGTCTTGCACGAATCGCACTGTCAGAGCTGATTTCCCTACTCCACCAGCTAGGTACAAGAGATTATGGTTGCCATTACCGACCTACGAAACAACTGACATACTCACCACCAAGGACGACAACATTAAAGTGCTTCATGCCACACGACAATTGGTTCAGATAGTCAAGTATTGGATGGGAGAGTGAATGAGAAGGGTAGCCAAGTGTGGGAAGTACGCAAGAGCAAGCAGTGTCGTGCACCGAGATGGGCGCGATTTAGAGTCCCTACTAGGTAACAGGAAGACGGCTAAGCGTTTATAGTACGCGCATGATGATGATAACCTTGAAACTGACTTAAACCCAAGGCAAACCACCGACGCGCAGAGGTCCGGAGATACGTAGCTAGTCGCTTAGTTGAATGGCTTTGAGGGTCAAGAATCCTCGCCTGAGAGTTCTAGGCAAGCCCGACCGCGTTATGCAGGGCACTTGCTCCTAGTCCTACAAATTCGGTGGTGCCAATTGGCAAGTATCAGCAGGGAATTTCTCTCGGTGGTGGCATGTCTCGATTACTCGTTATTATGTAATTAGGTGTGCCTTGGCACCGAATGGTAGGTTTGAACTGGTTCGAGTCTTTCAATGCCTCGTCCACGCGTTTTCTTTGACTTTACAATTGGTTCTGATCCTGCAGGAAGGTGCGATATCTCCACAACTAGTGTGTTAAATATGCTCAGCTCTTTTCAGAGTCATCTTCGAGCTATTTAACGATATAGCCCCGAAGACCGCAGAAAAGTAAGTTGCTTTTTAACGGCTCGAACTTCCAGCGATGAATGAAAACTAAAGTGATTGCAGTTTTCGAGCACTATGCACAGGGGAGAAGGGGTTATCCGTTGTCTCAGGACGCCCCCTATATTATAAGAACAGTGTCGTCCACCGGTCTATTGACAACTTCATGATTCAGGGAGGAGGTCCGTCTTTGGCGAAGGTCGTGCTACTCGCTATTTATCATTTCCGCAGACTTCACGAAGCACAACGGCACTGGGGGGGAATCAATCTATGGAGGTCACTTTCCTGATGAAGACCTCTCTAGACCCCTTGACTCCGAAGGGTGTGTATCGAGTATCAATCCTCGAATGCAATAGATCTAATATTTAAGTTTTAGACTGTTATGCATGGCCAACCGAGGGCCTGATACCAATGGATCACAGTTTTTCATTACACTCAGAGATTGTTCCCATCTGAACGGTAAGCATTCTCATCTCGGTTGGTCTTCCTCACTCAAAGAACATCAGGTAAACATGTCGTCTTCGGCAAGGTTATCAGGGGTTATGAAGACGTGGTGAAAAGACTAACGCAAGTACCCGTCGATGCCAAGGATCGACCGCAGACGCCGATTGTGATCTCAAACTGTGGTGAACTCGAGCTGAGGAATCCAAAACCAGTGGAGCAGACAAAACGTGTGTCTACTGTTACTTCATCCGACATCATGACCCATTTGAATTCGCGCAGGGGAAAGCACCCAGAATCGCAAGCGCCATGATAGCCGCTCCCGATCACGTAGTGTAGACCGCGAGCGTCGCCGTAAGAAGTTGAAAGTGCAAGTTTCCAAACCAGAACCTGAGTGTGAGGAGTCCCCAAAGTCAGTGGGAAACAACAAGAGACAAGAGACAGAGGAAGAATATGACGCACGTCTGGAGCATGAAGAACAAGAACGTACGACGAGGGCTAAACGCAAAGAATTGGAGCGCATCCAGCGAGTATATGAGAGTACAAGTTCAACACAAGAAGTTCGGTTCAAAGGTATGCTGCTTATATATCTTCCTGGGTGTACAACGCCTATCTGGATCATAGGCCGTGGACGCATGAAATTTGTTGACCCGGAACTACATCACCGGCAGTAGCCACGGATGATCATTCTACGTACTGTGCAGTACTCTTGTGCCACGATATCCTGCAATCAAGACAAGCACTCATACCTGTCTACGTTAAGAATCATAATGTTGTGATATGATAAAGGAATAAAGAGTCTAGTCGGACGTCTGAAGCATCTGCTTAGTGACACTGTCCTCCGCTGAGGTGGCATCCCCCTCTGTGACCTTTTGGTCATCCATCCTTCCGACAGCGGCTGTTTTTGCACCAGCTGCATTCGCAAAACTAAAAGAGGGTCTGACGGTAGAAGTTGCGATCGCGGTGGATGGCCCAGGGGTAGGAGTGGAGGAGGAAGCTGAGGCCTTAGACGGGTGCATAGGCCCTCGTTCAGTGGCTTGCCGAGAGTTTGTACGCGACATCGAAGGTTGGGGAGTCCGATCCTTGGCGAGCTCCAAGCGGGTAGTAATTTCACGTTCCTTTGAAGAAATATCGACCGGTCTGCAAAGTGTCAAATAATGACCTTCGGTTCGTAGGAATAGACCAACTTAGCAGTTCCGAACGGATTTGGTCTCGGAACATTGGAAGCTAACTTTGGGGAGGACAAAGGAGATGGGCTTGTAGAACCCGTGGAACCTGTAGAAGAACGAGGTAGCAATTCGAGCTTTTTGCGACTAATTTGAGGAGTTGGAGGAGTGGAACTGCTTGCTGTGTGCGAACAAATCAGCCGGGGCAGGGCATCGCCCTGATTTCGACACGGAACTTACGGGAAGTACCGCTCGGGGCCCTCCGCAGGCGCCAGTCACCTTCATCAGAGCCATCCCGAGCCTGAACTGACTCATATTTACCCTTTACACTACCAAACTTGCCGTGCATTGATTCGTCAGGCGTTGAGGGCTTGAATTTGCTCCCTATGGACCAGTGTTCCTCTCTATCCGCAGCTCCAACCTGGCCTTCCGTAATGGAGAAACCTGAGCCTTTCCGACGAGTGGGTGCTTCCGGCTCAGCTATTCTTGATAGCGGCCGCGATGATCTCCAGTCACTAGCTTCGTCAGAGATACTTGGTGGCGGTGGTGCTGGACGTTCCCCAGGCTGAGCGTCAAAGCGACGTCGTGAAGAGTCACGAGAATCCCCCAAAGACGGGAGAGGGCCTTCCCTACGCCAGCTCCCTGAAAATTTGGAGTCCTCCTCTGAGATAGCACTGCTGAAACCAGGCTTTTCCTTCGCTGATGTAGACTAAGTCTACCTTTTTAACACGAGAATGGATGAAGACCCACGAGGTTCAGCAACGCTCACTCGAATAATGCGACCTGATAAACTCTGATAAGAACGTCAACAAATGTATGTATTCAAAAAAACTGGGAAAACTAACAGATCCTGTCCTTGACAATGCATCTTTCAATGCATCTAATTCTACAAATTCGACGTAACCAAAACCTTTGGGTTTGTCATCACGGTCTTTGATGATTTTAATGGACTTGGCCTACGAGAATGTCGGAAACTGCAAGACTCGATGGAAAAATCCACGAACCTGATGAGGACTGAAGAAACTAGCCAACTCGTTTTCAGTGATATCAAAGGCGAGATTTCCGATAAATGCAGTGAAAGGCGGATGTGACGGCAATGGGACCTCTTCTCTCACGGGAGGGAATGGACGATCGGCTGGGCACAGCGGTGAATCGGCGTGGTATCGACGGATCTAAAACGGAACATACGTCGAGAGGATGCAAAGTCATCGCGCCTGCTGAAGCGATCACCAGAGCGCGGCAGCCTATCTTCGTCCGTCTTAATCGAGGCTGGACGAGTTTCACGGAATAAGATAGTACACATGGTGACGCATGAAATCCTTACGGGCTGTAGGGAGGGCGTCCATTTCATCGGCCCATGAGCCGAGAGCTGCTTGCGACATCAACGAGGGAAGCAATAGTGTACGAAAATTTATACACACTGCTATCACCGAGAAACTCGTTGAGAGACATCTTGGATGCCTTGGATTTTTTGGGCGCTGTCCCGGGTGAGCCACATGGTCGCGGAGAAGTCGATAGACTCACCCATGATTGCGAGCTGAGGCTTTTTTCAAGCGGCTGTCTGCTGAGCGCTGAATAGACTAACTGAAAAGTTGTCGAGGGAAATTACGTCGCGGTGGATATCAATTATTCCCACGCGTATACTTCACTGCTGCCAGCATGATCCTCCTCGAGGCAAGGCCGGATTTCACCACGCGGTTTAGCACGAACTAATATGATACTAGTCTCACAATGTTATCATACAAACGACCTTGGCAGACAAGGTCGCCAAGTGAGTCCACGACCTATACGTTGCCCCAGTCATCGTGCTCATTGATAACGAACAAGGCCCTCATCTCTCGATGTCCTGTTCGTAGATTTTGATGGAGTCAGATTCCACTTGTCAACACCAGAAAAAAAGACAGTAGTCCAACTGTCGATGAACATTCGCTGTTGGGACGAGCTAGTAGCGTACGGTGCCCTTGACGTACTCCAGCGGGAATACGGCACCCTAATCAAGGCCCAAACGGAGCCTGAGTACCATATTAGTCTTGATATTGACATTGAACAGCTGCCGGGTGATGAAGGTGTGTGGGTTAATGTCAGCTGTGAATGTAACTGATAAACTGCAGCAAGTCGGGATGCACTGATCAAATCTATCGCCCTCCTAAAGCGGAATGCCCTTGCAGCCCCGTTTGAATTGGCATTTCGTCAACAAAAGGAATTAGAGACTTCGGGAGGCGCTCTCGGAGACCTGATGCAGGTCCACTATCGTGATGAGGAGGGTATATACATCCGGGCATCACCTGATCGGGTGACGGTGATATTCTCGACCGTCTTCCGGGAGGAGACAGACAGAATATTTGGTAAAGTGTTTTTGCAGGTGAGTTGATCGTGTTGGATTCAAAGACAGAATTTCCGAGGTATCGCCACCAGGAATTCGTCGATGCTCGACGTCAACCCAGTATCCAGAACGCACCCCAAGTGCTTTATACGAATCGTGAACCCCCACTTGAAATCCGAGATGTACTCGGTCTCCGTGATTCTGAAGACATTGGATATGTCACCTTTGTGCTCTTTCCCCGCCACTTTGCCAAGCCCGATGTATCATACAACACCATCTCCCACATTCAGTTGTTCCGCGACTACCTCCACTACCACATTAAATGCTGCAAAGCTTACATGCACTCCCGCATGCGCCACCGTGTAGCAGAGTTTCAGAAGATCCTGAACCGTGCCAAGCAAGACGCAGTGACTACTGAAAGGAAGACCGTTACGTGAGTTCATTCGGTGATTGAGAGTTGGACAGTCCTGACACGATTGCAGTGGCAGAACGATGGTAGTTCGGTAGCAAGTAGACAAGCACTAGTCTATTACTTGACAATGTACTGGATGCGCCTCTTTCTCACGCCACGCTGGTGGCGACTTGTTCTTTAAACTGCTACGATGGATGCCGAGCACACTGCAAGTACTGAGCCCGCAGCAGCTTCGAGTGAAGAGACTGGGACACCAGATTCGATCCGCATAACCAGACACGGGAAACTTTGTGTCTGGATCAAGAAAGCACTAGATTTTTTCGAAGTGCGTGCTGAAATGCTCACGAGACACAAAGCATCCAACGTTAGCACAGAGCCATCCCGACAAACCACTTGTTCTTTACTCGACACCGGCAGACGTCTCGACTTCCACGATTGCGCGTCTGATCTCGGTTGTTGAGATCATTAAGCGTGAGTACTTGAAAGGACAAGATGTATCGGCTGGCGCTGCTTCGGGGCTGCACCAGTACAACCAGCTCCTATTTGAGCAGCGAGGCGGAATTCCGGTGGAAGGCGAAGACCGGGCGGTCGCGCTACACCTTGCACTCGATGGTCACGCACAGTAAGTTGCACAGAGCTGCCAGCAGGATCGTTGACACGAACGGGAGTAGCGTGAAACAATCATTCGCCCCACACATGAAGATCACGCTATCTGCCAAGGCCAACGTACGTAGCCACGAGAAATGCGAGACGTGAGTTATACTGACGCATCCGGGCGATACGAGGTGTGCTGAGGACGAGATAGGTACCAAGCGCCCGCGATCCGTCGCATGTCCAAGGCAGCAAAGGCGAGGATGCGAAAACGACTGAGGAAGCAGGGCGAAAGTGTGGATGGGGCGTAGTTTTCGTGTCAAAGTCTACCTCGAAACGGCAGATGTATGACATAAGATTGGCACAGATTTGTGTGAAATTTTGCAAAAGGGGGCTGTCAAGTCGAACCGTAGTCTCAGTGGAGCCCAGGCCGAGTCGAACAAACTAGCCCTGCTACGGTACTGCAAGTTGTCAATTTATTTCAACGAGCCCATCTCAGCAGTCGAGTCGAGTCTCGACATTCAGAAGCTGTATTGATTTGTTGCATTATCTTGCCTTATCGCAACTGCACCGATATTGCGTCCTGCAAGACCCGCTTGGTCCAAACCTGCCGGTGGATCTCCGACGTTTTCTATAACGGCTTGCTTGGCTGCGCGTATGCCTCGCCGCATCTCTACTCGCACCCTCACGCCCTCCGCGCCCTCTCAGGCCGTCCCCGAGCAACTAGAGACCCCTTACGACTCCAACATTCACCAGCTCCGCCGCCATTGGAAATGGGCCGCCTTTTCTCAATTCTTCTACACGTTCAGTCCTCTTCTCGCCATGAGTGACGTCACGCTCGTGGTAAGTTCGTATCTCAGTACAAGCACTCGACGCTCTCACCACGCCTTCCTTTGTCCATAGGACATCGAAAACGATCTCGTTCACTCCACAAACCGAGTTCTGTCCCGCATCATGCAGCGCTTGCTCATAACTCTCACTCAGGATAGGAAGATAACGTGAGCATCTTCTCGCCCCGTGTTATTCCCTTTTCCTCGACGTTTCATTGATGTCGCATCCAGTCCTGATAGCTGGCAGAA
>JBBPJY010000040.1:22706-36151 GCA_038088975.1 Xerocomus cyaneibrunnescens
ATTGCTACGGGAGGACACCACACCAACAGGCGGTTTCGCGAAATCCACCGAATGCGATACTGATTTTCCGCCTGCGACGTCGAGAGCTGAAAAAGAACACATGAGTACTGGATGAAACGAGTCTTTTCTTGATGAGAAGTGAATTCAGGAAAGTCCAAGTTGTCTCAGTCCACGGACCTCAGGGCGCGCCGGCAAGCACACCTTTTGGAACAAGGCCCGTGGATCGAACGCAAATTACATGAGTGCATCATCTGCACGACACGAAAAGTGTCGATATACTCACGAATTGGTGGGGTTTCAATCTATCTGGTGGTCCAACGAAGGAGACGGTGGTAAGCAAGCAGGCTTCACTGGTTGTTTATGTCTGTTTTATTGTGTCCTAGGGATCTTGCTAGCATCGTCCACGTCGTTACCTCTCTCGAAACGCCCACCACTACCTTTCCAATCTCCCATCGGGCTCGAATTCCACAACGTCTACGACCAGCAGCGCAGCTCATTCAAACCCACACCAACCAAGAAAATCGCCATTTCCGAGGATGATGAAGATGGTGGTCTACCAGCAGAGAAACCCCCTGTCGCACCAACGACGGACGCCAGAACGCCCCCCTCCAAGTATGCTTCTCGTGCCGTGACAACCAGTGCCCATTATCGAAGAACATGCCTTGAGAGTGGAGGCAGTCCCGGGTTACTGTTCCTTACTTCCCAAGAGCGAGATGCCGCACCACGACACTACTGGTGCTGCAAGCACGGACAGATCTCTTGTCAATGCCAACGATGTGGGGCAGCATGGATGTGGGGCAGCATGGAGATCAAAGAATCTACCGACGTTTCTAGACCATCCACGTCGTTCGTTCCTCCTCTCAACAAAGGCAAGGTGAACATGTCCGTCACCAATCCCTCCTTTGGTATCCACGCAGCCCAAAAAGCTGGCAGCGCCGCCTGTAAGACACCTTCTCGCGAGGCCTGAGCACCCTCCCAGATCGACAACCACGCCTTCAACATACCATGTCGGCCCTCACTGGCGCACCATCCTCATTCTCCGTATCTTTACCCCCTGTCGTGTCGACCTTTCGACCATCTTCACCTACATTGTGCAACCCTTATCCGGGTTACTATCGGCTTCCCTCTAGCGCACATGCTCCCTACGACACCGAATACGACGCGTCCTATGCCTAGAAATGGAAGGCATCATACGACAAACACATTCGCGCACTCGAAAATGCTCAGCATGAGCCCGAGACAGACGGCACTCAGGACGTCGACATGGTCGTAGAAGTGGTGTCACTTGTCGACGAGAAAAGCCTGTATGATCAGCCTTCAAATTGAACACCGAAGCCCAAAGAAGGGTCAAAATTTTAGATGTCTGTCGACAATGGCTCTCCCGTGGAGGTATTTACTCTCTGTTTCATGCGGCGCGCAGACCAGACTGGACGTCAGTGATGCTTCCAGGCATTCACGCTAGGAGGGGCCGTGACTAAGGCATGTGAAGGCTATCACGGGGGGTGGCAGTGGAGGAGGAATGGATTATTAGCGGTGAGAAGCGTCCACAAATTGGTGTCAAGGGTGTGGTAGTGCCAATAGGCAAGATGTCAATCAATAATGGAAGAAAAGATGACTAGTGATTAGGACACACGCTTACTTGGTTACTTCTCATATGATTGTCTTTTCAAGCTTCCGAGGCGGCCATTCCCAGCTCTCAGTGAGATCTCTAATTGATTAGACAGTGTTGACTATGCTACTCGCGAGCCCTACATATCGCTGATTCGCAGTGATATATAAAGAACGTGTCGTTGCCGCAAACCTTGGTTCGCTAAGCTATCACTGTTGCACCAGGTGGCTTGTATAGTTGTAGTGCTGGCAATCCAATGGACTCTGTTCGGATCAATACTGAAGACCCTTGAACTCTGTCCACAGATTCAGTGCGGTGACACTCTCGAGTCGGCCATCACTCACTTTTCTGCATGCCATTAAATGGCTGGTCATCGCATGGTTCGTATTTGAGTCACTGGCTTGGATTTTATTTGATGGTATACAAGTCTATGAGGATCGGAAAAGGAGATTCGCAGGGAGTCCATATGTGCTCAGTCGAAGCAATCTCGAATTGGAACGAAAGCTTGGGCAGTATCAAAGGCAATGTCAGAAGCACCTCGTGCCGCAGCACGTTCAGGTCGATGACCGACTAAACAGCAGCAGGGCCACGCCCACATCAACGACTGGATCACAGCAGAAGGTGCATTGCAGAGCCAATTATCAAGGTCTGGTATGTTGCACCCCATCCGGGATCGTTTGCTGTAGGGCAGGACTTGCAGAGCTTACAGCTGAAATATTGAATACGAATTCACCTCATGCACTGCAACGAAAGAGGTGGTCAGGTAGTGTGGGGTTACATAAATGCTCCGTCAAGGCTTCTTGGTAATAGATGCGCCAAGGCATACCAGAAGCAAGGGTATGACATCGGATAATGCTTGCCATTTCCATAGCTGTATTCGCTCGAGCATAACACGCTACTTGACAATAGGGTTGACACCTCTGGCAGAAAGGTAGTCTTTTGCAACGCTGGGACTCTGAAATGGGGCATCACAAGGGTCTGACCGCGCGAAAGGAGAGAGAACGTACGAGGTTTTTGATAAGATCGTATACGCTCTTGTCATGGTATCTGAGTCCTGTACGTGGATCTGTGTACGGGGCCTGTATCTCGCTCTGTCGGCGCCATAGATAGATGAGACGAGCAGCACGCACTTCGAGTCCTGTGATGTCGCAGTAGTGGCGAGGAGGCAGGAACGAGGGAGGCGCTTCGATCGACATGTCTGCGAAAGGAGGGTGAGACGCGTTCAACTAAGGACTAGCGAGGACGTACACGTTGGGACGTCCTCTTCCTCCTCGACTGCTATGCTCGCCCCGTCGACGTCCATGGCCAGCTCCCGCCCCTCCCGCGCGAGTCGTCGACGCTCGCGCTCGGTTCGCTCGCGTTCACGTTCCTGACCGAGGACAGCCTTGAGGTTCTTTGTGCGACGGTTGGTATTTTTAGTGTAGGCAGGGTTTTTAAAAGGGCGGGGGAGGTTGAGGAAGGAGAGCTGTTCGGCGAGGGTCTGTCGGGGTTGTCAGCAGCGTCAATGGACGTGTCGGGTGACGGACGGGTGTGTGCGATGTCGCGCCGTCCGGTGCTGGCGCTGCCTTTTTCTTGGTAGTTCCCTTGGGTGGCCTGTTGGGCGCGTCAGCGAGGGCGAGTTAGCGGCGAGGGGGTGTCTAACATGGTCGTGGTCGAAATTGTGAGAGCGGGTCACCACTGCACAACGCTGGTTCGCACGTATGTCTCATCATCACCACAACGAAGGCTGCGGTCACGAAAGCCATGATCACGACCACGATGGTGGAGACGTAGGTCCAAACGACAACCTGTTCCCCTACATCGACCGTCCCCACGTTGTCGCGTTAAACGCGACGGGGCCAAGCTCGAGCGTCATCAAGCCGTGGCACGAACGTCTGAACGAAGAAGTGGTACGCGTCAGGAAAGCTCCATCTGTGATACGGGCTCATTGAATCCACCGCCCCGTAGTATTTGGAATCTGACGCAGACGAACAGTTGTGAGCCCTCACATGCACATCTGAATCAGACCCCTAGACTGGTCCTGAACGGTTCCCATCCTCGATAAAGGATTGTCCGCGTTCCGTTTACTGGCTCTGTCAAGTTGCGCGCTCTCCTCTTGAAAGCCGGCCCGGGCAATCAGACACCGCAGAAAGTCGCACTGGTGTGTAGATCTCGGCATGCCGGTGTACTTCACGTTCGTATGCTCACTATTTCTTGCACCCCCCCTCGCCGATGTGCGACGCAAGTTTGCAAACGAACCGAGTTTAGACTTTGATGACGTGTCGGACAAGAATCCGGCGCAAGAGTTCGAGGTCGCAGTCGGGCGCGAGGTGGGCGAATATGCTGTCAGGCATGTATTCGTTCGATCATTCGATGGTCCAGTCGTGGACTCGAACGACCACCACTGATAGGGCGACGAAATTCACCAACGTGACCTCCGTGACCTTGTTCATTCCGTCAAACCAAGGAGCCGATTCCACTCGACTATACTACGTCGGATTCCTCGGACATTGGACTCAAGTAAGCAGAATTTTGTTGGATTGGATCAACTCTGATATCGATCTCGTTGTATCTAGCGCAAGAATAATCCCGTCATAACCGTATACGAGGCGCAGGCCAACTTAGCAGATCACGACAAGATTCAAGGAACCGAAGGTGCTTTCAACACACCCCAGACATAATATCAGTTTGCAATGGGTACGATGAATGGACGATAAGCAATCCAGTGTAAAATAGCGAGATTGTACAGTGATAACGGTCATTCAGGATATGTATATTGAGAAATGGCACAAAGTCATGGCATCGAGCCCGAATTCGTTCCTTGTGAAGTAGATCCATCCGCATTGCGCTGCATGAAGGATTGCATCATCTCATAATTCACAGTCCCACCCCCTGTGTTATATGCTCCGGGGTTCGCAGGCGGACTAATATTTGCCTTTGTGTGAAAACCATCAGTGCGCCATCCAGGGTGACTCGGAACGTACTTACATGCAAGCCTGCGGGTATATTCGCTGCTGTGCTATACGGATTTGGTGGTATGGACATCCCAAGCGGGTTCAAAGCCTGACCGGAGGCAGTATGTGCTTGCTGGACTTGTTGTAGTTGCTGTCGTCGTAACTGCTCCTGCTGCGCTCGAATAAAATGCACGATGAGTTGCTTCTGCTTCGCCGGTTCGAGACCTTGCATGCGAGCTATGAGCGCTGAAGGGAGGTTAATTCCGCTCAGTATCTGAGGCTTCGCTTCCCCAGCTGGGGGTTGGACGTTAACATCCAATGCGTTTCCGCTTCCAGGAAGATCGGGCAGGCCTTCGGGAAACACGGCCCCTGCGAAACACGGTCCCATTGGGAAAATGAAAATATTATACGAGAATCTTCCTGATAGCCACCATCCTGCATAAGCGAACTGTAACTCGGATGAATGAATTGGTTGTGATATATCGACAAAGGATACGTACAGTACGGTGCTCGGTCATAAATCTATTGAGCACTTGGAACTTCTGGGCGTTCACGGGGCCGTCAGGTGCTCGAGGATGAGGTTTGAATCGCATCACACGGCACCGAGGTTGGTGACGCTTGAGCCAAGTTGAGAGCTCCCCAATGTCTTTCACGGGTTCCTTGCAAGGTTTCAAAGTGATGTTTTTGGGCCAGAGATCCGTGCGAATTTCAGTGCGCCTGCCAAGACTGTTGAGGCTACATCCAGGGGGCGATATAAACAACGCACATATCACTCGGCAGCGGCGTAGTAAAGACCCCAGCCACGTGTATTTGTACTTCACTCGTCACCTGGCCACTGAGCTTAGGGAACGTCCCTGAGAACGTCCCCAACCATGAATTGGTATTGATTGCCTGGATAACTTGATTGTTGGTGGCATTGGGGTTAACACCTGATTCGTGTGAGGCTGGTCCTAGTGTTTGTGAAGGAGATGTTCCAAAAATTTGCGAGTAGTTCCCTTTCTTCTCCATCAGTTTTTGCATCTGAGCGGCTACCTCAGGTGTCATGGTCGGGTGCGGTTGCGGTTGACTGGGTCCCGCTCGAGGAGTACTGGCATTTGGAACAGATATTGTACCACCACGGGATTGCCAGAATTGCGCCAACACTTGGGAGTCAGGAATCGAGACTTTATGCTCGTCCATCGTGGGACCCGTTGGTCGTTCGCTCGATGCACTGGCCGCATTCGGTGGGTGAGACTGAGCAGAGGGCCCTGCAGATGCAGATGCAGCCGGAAGAGCTGATCCGGCAGCACCGGGTTGCGCACCCGGGTTTTCCTTTGCAAGGAGTGTCTTGTGCTTGTGATAGTGCCGCCCTAGTAATATTTTGATCTGTTCTCCGATATGAGCCTTGCTAGTTCGAGTTTGCTGGAGTTCGGCCGAGATCGCTGTCTGTCCGGTATTTTCTGCATTTTCTATCTTCAAGTTTAGCTCCGCGATTTCGTTATCCAATAATTTGAGGCGTTCCATCAGCTGTCCAAATTTGAGCCCTGTTGAGGCCACTATCTGATTGAGGATCTCATTATTGAAGATAGAGGGTCCGGAATGCGAGGGCGGAGCAGGAGAGACAGTTGCGGGTGTGGATGAAGTGGTGGCCTGAACAGGTTGAATCGAGGACGAATTCTGACTAGGAACGGTCGCGGACGGTGGTGGTTGTGTAACTTGTGAAGCCACCGGTTGTTGGACACGTTGGTTCTGTGGCACGCGTGCTGGAGGAAGAGCGGGAGATGCAGATGTCGCTTTCGAGACGGGATCGGCGACGACCTTCTGTCGCTTCGAGTCCGGACTTTGGTCGGAGGGCAGAACGTCAGGCTGACGCTTGGTAACTTTGGTCCAGTGAGAAACTGCCATGTAGCGTTCCGCGTATGCTCACCCGTCTTTTGTGGTGTAGGGAAACCTGCAAGCAATAGAACATGTGGAGCATGTACGCTGAACCACGGGGATTGAGTGCTGGGACCTGCTACCTGTCGGGGGATGATAATGGCAACAGAGCCCAAAACAAACAGAACGAGACGAACCGACGATTGAAGGTCTTGAAATTGAGGTATTTTCTTTAGGCTAATCAGGCTCAAATTGATTTTTCTCTGCCAGACGTTTGTGCTATTTTATGGCAAGGGAAGTCCATGGGATGTTGCTCACCTTCCTAAGTTCTGCAGGGATTGAATCCCAATTCACAGAATCCAGGTGTTGCAGCGTGTTCCAGTGAGGTTTTTGAGTATTGTCAGGTGGCGACGCTGCAATATGCAGGAGATGGGCAACCAAAGATCGGCTATCCTTCTGTGGTGACTGCGTTTGCGCATGGTTGATATTGAAATTAGCGGACGCCATCAATATGTCGAATAGCTTATGCAGCGTATGTAGTCAGGGTGGTATGTCAAGGCAGATGAGTGGCATACCTCGATAGCAGCCACGAGTCCTTCTAATGCAGATAATCCTCTGCCGCTTCCAGAGTTCGTTTGGCCAATACCAAGCTTCGAGGGCTCTTCACGAAGTTCCTTTGTGACCTGAGAGAGAGGAGCAAAATACCTCTTGGAGAGAAGAGGAAGTGGTCGGGTGTCGGCAGCACCATACGTCACAAATGCTAGACGGAACTAGAGGAACACTGTCAGAAAGTGCGGGGGAGGGGATAGCACAGCAGATACCTGATGGGACGGGTGTAGCTCGTTTAAACGCTTGAGGAGTGGATAGACATACTCGATCAGAACGCGGGACCACTCAGAGGCAAGAAGGAGAGAGGCTTCGACGACGCATGCCACCGCGACGAGGTCACCGCTTGGTTCCGCGCCCGCTGACATGTTGGTATGATTTATGGACGACCCGGGCCACGGCAACTACTGCGAGTCCATCAAAGGTGGCCGGGCTGTAGATCAAATATGGCAGTGTTCGCTCCGCATCACGCTTGGACGGTTGTGGGAACTGGTAGACAAGGCCGCAGATCTATGGAAAGTCCACAACGCTGGAGATAAAATAGTGATGGTGTGTAGATGTGGTATGGGTAAAGAAAGGACGTCGACGCCCGACTATCAACCAAGCTGCGATACAAGTGTCTGTATGAATATGTGGCCACATGAAACCATGTCCAGTATGTACAACGAGCGACTCAGAAAACGATCAGCCAAGCGCCACCTACAAGGCCGGCCAAGGCAGTTGCTGCAAAATAATACCACCCGGTCGCCACTGGCATCGACATGCGACGGGCAGCGCTGGCTGGTGCTGTGTTCGTGCCGATCATCGATAACCACTGGGAGTAGCCCAAGACGGTGCCGGTGGTTGTTTGCGTGGGAAGGACGGTCTGCGGACCCGTAGGCGTGAAAATGCCCTGTGTTGTGATCAGGTTACCGTTTGCGTCGGTCGTGGTGTAGTCGTAGGGGGTTGGGCCGCCAGGTGTGACCGGCGTGGTGCCAGGTTGGCCGACTGGGCCAACTTGTGTTTGTGTCGTCGCGGTCAGGGCTGTAGCGGTCTGCTGCAACCGTGAGTTGGTAGTAGTCGCGGCAGTTGAGAGCGAATTGAGTGTCTGCGATGCGGTCGAACCGGCGACTGTTTGCCTGCGGGCTCATTAGCACACGATGGGGTGGACGGCATTCCAAGGCTCACAGGACGACAGTTGTGGGGATCCCGGCCGGGTTTTGGGTGACGACTTCGACGACTGTTGCGCCAGCGCTGCGGGAGGTCAGCAGCGAACGAGACTCGCTGAGCACGATATGGCCTACGGGTTGAGGACGGTCGCTGTCTGTGCATCTGCAAAGACGGACAGCAGCAGTAGCCCTGCGAGGGAATACAAGCTCTTCATCGTCATGCGAGTACGAGTATGAGAGCGTGTGTTGTTCCGCGCGGGACATTCGGCACGCTCGGCAGATAACCCCAGCGCAAAAATAAATAACTTTATGGTTCGTCTCGTCGTTTTTCTTGCGCGGTCGTTCTCCGTCTCGGCCACATCGCACGCAAAGGCCACGAAAATGCCTCCAAAAAAGGCCCCCGCTCAGGAGAAAAAGGTGCTGCTGGGTCGCCCAAGCAACAACCTCAAGATCGGCATCGTCGGTGCGTTCATCTGATTCTAGACGCATCTCAGTCTGACTGCAGCAGGTCTTCCCAACGTCGGCAAGTCGTCCTTCTTCAACGCACTTTCCAACACAGGTCCGTCCCCATCCACCTCCTCATGCAGCCCGCTCAACTCGCACAGACCTCGGCAAAGCCGCCAACTTTCCATATGCAACCATAAATCCCGAGGAAGCGCGTATCCCTGTTCCCGATACACGATTCGAATGGCTGTGCGATCTCTACAAACCAGCCTCTCGTGTTCCTGCTTTCCTCACCTGCATCGATATCGCTGGTTTGACCGCCGTGCGTGCTCCCGTGCATCCCCGCTCATCTCAGCTGAATCAAGACTAGGGCGCATCAACAGGTGCAGGCCTTGGAAACGCTTTCTTGTCACACGTCCGCGCCGTGGACGGGATCTTCCAAGTGGTTCGTGCCTTCGATGACGCTGAGGTCATCCACGTCGAGGGTGACGTAAACCCCCTACGAGACATGGAAATTATTCAAACAGAACTACGGCTAAAGGACATAGAGTGGGTGGAGAAACATTTAGATGGAATAAAAAGAAGTGGACGCGCTCTTGGGAACACTAGCTTGGCCGACAGAGCCAGAAAGGAGGAAATCGTATGTTTGCCCGTCTACCTGCTTGGTTTAATCCCGTGCGGACTAAGCTATAAGGCCATAGTCGAAAAAGTATTGAAGACCCTGACTGTTGACAACAAGGACGTGCGCAAAGGAGACTGGACAAACAAAGAGGTGCGTATCACGAATCGCGACCCGTTTACTTCTTCCTTCTGTGACGAAAAAGAGCTCGTGCTCGAATAACCCAGCTCATTGAGGCGGGAGTAACGCCCCATATTCCTGTGATATGACGTTTGATCTGAGAATTTCAATGCCTCGTCATTTTTTCTGTCATCCGAAGCATACTGACGCCGTTCCAGGTGATTGTCTTTTTTATGCCCTTCTCCTGGATCAAACAGTGTTTCGTGCTCGATGAGGTGCAAGTGATCGCCACCTATATGCCATGAATCAATCTTTCTGTCTATCTCGCCAGACTCACTATCGCTCAGAACTGATCGCAGCTAGTAGATCGAAGTCGTCAATGGTCTCTCCCTCTTGACTGCCAAGCCCGTCACCTATCTCGTCAATTTGAGTGAAGCTGACTACACTCGGAAAAAGAACAAGTGGTATGTCGGAGATCCTACTTTGTGGTCACTCTACCGATTTTCATTAGGTTACCAAAGATCAAGACGTGGATCGATACCAACAATCCTGGCGACCCATTGATACCGTTTTCTGTTGCGTTGGAAGAACGTCTGTCTGCGCTTGGTGAAGAGGAAAAGACGGCAGCCCAGAAGGATGGCGCTCAGAGCGCCTTGGGCAAGATCACTCAAGCAGGCTATGCCTCTCTTGATGTGCGTGATCCTCCAGATCCAACCCGTGAACTAGACTCATTCCTTTTGTATCCAGCTTATCCGCTACTTTACATGTGGACCTGATGAAGTCAGGGCATGGACGATCCGACGGGGCACCAGGGCACCCCAGGCTGCCGGCGTCATCCAGTACGTTTTCTCGCATTAGGATCCCCTTTCATAACTCAACCCTGGATCTAGCTCGGACTTTGAAAATAAATTTGTTTGCGGTGAGATCATGTCCTACGAGGACCTCAAAGAGCACGGCAGCGAAGCTGCTGTTAAAGCCGCGGGGAAACTGCGGCAGCAAGGTAAACCTTATGAAAGTGAGCTACTCTTTCTCGGGACGCTTTGACCTAATCATCTGACATCGACTTTCAGTGGTTGATGGAGACATTGCTTACTGGAAGGCGGGGGCATAAGACCCTAAGGAGTAATACGCCTGAGAGGAAGTCGTGTATGCTACGGAACCTCAGTATGCTAGAAGCTCTTGCGTGTAATTGGTGATCGTATTCAGCTCTTCAACGTTTGAACCACCGGACGTATTTCTATTATGTCGTGCATTGTTCTACTAGCAAGTGATGTTTTTCAGACTTCTACGGCTACAGATTTTCCATGATTCAAGACAGCCGAAACCCTAGCCATGTCCATGTCGAGATGCGCTGGTTCATAGGTCCCTACCACACTATTTTTTAATCCTGTTCGTTTAGGACGTCTTCCGTGCCGTCCACGTTACCATTGACTTCGGCTTCCTCATCGAACGGATCATAGATGATCGACTCCAGATGGGCAAGAGCGGCCTGCAGGGGTGTCTAGTACGGTGCAAAACGATTGTCGTTGACGAAATCACTGCGCACCCGCCCGACCTCGCTCAGTTGCTCTCCCTCCTCTCCGCAGAGCGTCTCGAAATGCGTGTCGGAGACGAAGTCGCCATCCAGTTCGTCATCCTCCGACATGTTTGGGTCGGGGTGCAGGGACGCACAGTGGGACATGGCTTCGAAGATGAGTTCTACTAGGGGGGAGATCAGCATGACACACAGGCGGGCGAACGAACGGGACGCACACGACGTGGGGTCCTGCGGCACGATGGTCAGCTCACGCATCTCGGACACATCCTCGGAGGCCTCGTCGGGTGACGACGCGCTGTCACTCGTCTCGTCCAGCTGACAGTATATGGAGGGCGTCTCTCCGCGCGATATTGCGTGCAGGGTGATCGCGGGGTACTTGACCTGGATTCCGCGGCGCGTGGAGGACATGAACACGAGCGCGCTGGACAAGGAGTGAGCAAGGACGGGTAGCGTGGAGACCGATCATCGTTGGCGTACCTCTCGATGACATAGAGCACGCCGCTGCCACTGTCCTCCAGGGCAAACCCATCGAGGGGAGGATCTAGCGTTATGGATACATTTTCTTGCTTGTGACGAAGGACAGGGCGTATGTCGCTGAAAGACGAGGGCGTCGATGCGACGATGTTTGTGTGCTCTTCTGGCGACACGAAATCCGGGAGGGCGGTGATGATGAGCGTCGACTCGGAGGACATCTTGTCAAGTCGATGGTTTACCCTTGTTTCGACTTTGCGGGGTGTACAGGAACAGTCACATCGCCAGCACAGCCAAGGGAGTATTGATACTCCCACTCGGCCTGTGTACGGACACACTCCCATCCTCGTCGTCTTGTTACGATCTACCATGTCCGTCCCTCAGGAACTCCAAACCGCCGCCCTTCTTGGCCACATCGCCAGCCAGATGCAGCTCAACATCGTCTTTCTGGAATCACAAAACTACCTCTCCCTCCAAGACGCGGCGACAATGAAGGAGATCATCGGGCGTCTCCCAGTGCAGACCCAAACCAGCGTCACTACCACGACGCAAGTCAGTCTCGTCGGCACACCCGCTACTGGCGGACGCGCAGTTCTGCCACCTCCAAGACCAGTGGCCGCGGCATCGTCCGCGGTATACGCCCGCGCGCTTTGGGCCTACAACGAGGACGGGGCTGTACGCGCATCTGTCTGACTTTCTGAAGATTGGGACTGAGCGTTTCTCACGGCAGGAAGCTAACGACCTGTCCTTTGCCGCGGGCGAGACGATAGAAATCATTTCAGAGAAGAACAACGACTGGTGGCAAGGCAAGGCACGCGGAAAGGAGGGCCTCTTCCCCTCCAACCACGTCGAGAAGATACAGTCTGCTGCACCGGCACCAGCACCGGCGCCGACGGCGGGCAGACCATACCGTCCGTTTGGCGCTGCGCTGCACGGCACGGACACGCCGCCCTCGAACGGAACGGGGGTCAACTCGATCGGCCTACAGCAGGCGTCGGGACAGGCTGAGAAGAAGAGCAAGTACGGTGCGCTGGGCAACACGGTAATTGATGAGCGCACTCCCAGGGTCATTTCCGCTGATGATCACCGTGCAGATGGCACACTCTGCTGCTGGCGGCGTTGGGTTTGGTGCTGGTTTGTTGTCTATCATTGCTAATACCGACACGATGCTGAAATGGCCTGCTAGGTGCTGCGATCGGAGGAGGTTTGGTGAGGGCCATCTTTTGAGGCATAGTCGGACAGTGTAATAGGTTGATGACATAATCCATATCACGTGGACTGGACAAGCTATGCAGCGTATGAGGGGAACATGGCGGACAGTCCCCACGCTGACTGCGCAACATAGCCCATCGACAGTACATAGCTATCTCCCTCGTCCCACTAACCCACTCCCCTCACCCTGCGCGCATCTTTGCCATGCCCCTCTTGGATTCCCTGCAGGATGGGCTGGACCGCATCCTGCCGCGGAAGAAGAGCTCCTTGGTTTCAAAGTCGATGTCTGGTGGCATAGGAAATACTGTCGGGGTCGTTAGATATCAGGACGATGTGAGGCTCCCTCCTGTCGTTTCTTTTCGCCCCGTCTCGTTCGTGCTTTTGCCGCGTTGCGGTCTGGTTCGTCGTCGTGCATCTTAATCTCGACGTCCTTTCCAACCGTTGTTACGTAATTCTTCCCTCTCTCCTGCACTCTGCAGATGCTTGTATGGACCAGTCGGGCACGCTGGTCTTTCTCCTCTTCGTACCCCTCCTATGGGTCATATGGCTCGCGGTCATTTCATTCCCACATTTCTGCTCGTACAGCCTTATTGACGCGACTTACCCATGATTGCAGATGATAATATCCAAACCAGCCATCATATTCCACACCTCTCAAGCCTTTTTTAACTTCCTCTCCATGGCTTGTTTTGCCAGCGTCGCGAGTTTCCAAGCAAAATGGAACGTCGGACCTTGTGAGTAACTTGCTTACTTCCCCACGCGCACTATGCGGCTGGTGGCTGAGTGCTCAGCGCTGACTTTGCACCCAGCCGGCCTCACTGCATTCGCGCTCTTCGTGTCCATTGCTGGCATTTTCCTCTCCCTCTTTTTACTGTTTGTCCCCGTGGTCTAC
>JBBPJY010000041.1:0-10875 GCA_038088975.1 Xerocomus cyaneibrunnescens
CTCAGATGAACCTTATGGCGCGACCAGCGACAGAACGAGGCTGTTGGCCGGCACTACAACGTTAGAAGACGGATCGAGACGATTGCAAGAATCCCAGCGAATCGCCCTCGAGACCGAAGACCAGGGCGCCGAGATTCTGATGAACCTCCGTGCCCAGCGAGAGCAAATCGAGAATGCCAGGGATACCGTGAGTGATAATTCCGCGGTGCCTGAGCGTGTTGCTCATTATCACCCAGCTACGGACTGCAGACACGGCCATAGACCGTGCGTCGGGGACGCTGAGGAAAATGATCAGGCGGTAAGTTCAGTCTTGTCGACTGGCTTCGGTAGATGGCCCCTCTGACACTTTACGTCAGCATGTATCAGCAGCGCGTAGTGACTACCACCATCATTGTCTTGCTTGTCCTGCTCATTGCAATCATCATTTGGGAAAAGCTTTTCCGGTAGAACATGGGGTATTTATTATGTGTGCATTGTCCATTACAGATTCAGGGACGATGTATTTATCACTTCTGCATACCAGTCCTCCTCTTTCTGCTCTCAATATTATTATTCAGGCTCTGTAAGCTTTTCATGTGGTGTATCCGAAGAACGTATTCGTTTTACCTTTGAATGCTTCTGTCACTGGTTCGAGCAGTCACTTTCTCCATCAGTCAAATCCGCGAAAATATGTCATTCTGCCTCTTGCTGAAGTGTCTCCGTGCGGCTTTTTTAGCTGCCTTTAATTCTGCCAGCGCTTTGAGCTTCTCCCTGTTTAACATGATGCTGTGGAAGCCCGCCGTGGCTAATGGCGGGAACACTGGCGAGATCGGTCGGAAAGAACTAGACTAAGATCTATAGAGCTACTACGAGGTGCGGGTACAAGGGTCAACTGTCCTATCTCTGCGAGGTGCGGCGAGATATATAGTGTGCTACACGTGACCTGTATGCCATTGGGCTTACATGTTGATATAATACTACAAAAGGCAGGCCGTGCCTACTTGTACCGTCAACAGGACCACGGACGCCTTTTTTCTCTCTCAATACAGGTAGGTGCACCTGGCGGCTGAAATGCCTCCTCTCTGATGACATTGCGGAGAAAAGGATGCTGGCAGTTTACGCGTATGTGATCGATAGATAGGGTACTCTGAATTCAATCCCGACCACATATGTTCTTTTGGTGTTGGAGCATCAGCTCGAAAATGAATTCCATCTATAAAACATACCAAAAAGCCTTCTAGAGAAAAGTGACTTACCTTCCTATCGGAATACAAGTACCACACTGGAAAACATTTCTACCATGCCCGTTGGGATTGCAAGTATCGACGTTATGTAAGCCCATTGGCATACAGATCACGTGTAGTACATTATATATCTCGCCTCACCTCGTAGAGATAGGACAGTTCACGTATTTTGTAGTCGCCATATAGATCGTGGTCCAGTTCTTTCCTGACCGATCCAGCTAGTGTTCCAGCCGCTAGCCACGCAGTTTATTTCCGAATCGAAGTCAGGATAGGCCAGTAATTAGAATCGGTTAGCGACACCATCATCAAAAACCTTGGTGCACCTGCATCGACCATTCGGAGGCGTAATGGAGCGCCCTTAGCATCGCCCGCAATGACTATGTGCATGTACAACAATGCTTCTATCATTTAATCTTTCTTGAATTCCTTATTTGCTATGCCACCCTGGTCGTCACGGAGGCCCCAGGTATGCTACGCGTTGATCCTCGGTTCGCATATGTACGTCTTCCGGCGATCAGGGAATCAAAGAAGCACAACTCAGCTAACTAGAATAGCAAGACCACCGAGGAGATAGTAGATTATCCGGTTCTACCATAGAACACGATGCCCTGTTGATAAACACGCGAAGATAAGCTCAACATGTTTTCTTCTTGTAGTACTTACATACCATATTGGACAAATCCACCAAGTACTTGCGTGGATTCACAGAGAAAGCTCTCCATCGGAAAGAAAGATAAACCATTATGTGAAAGTACGCAATGCATGTGGCCTCGTCTGGCCCTGTTCGCAGCCACAGGGCAGAGTTGCCTGCCGACACTGGCTAGAAATGACCAGGCACAATCCTCATATAGTTAAAGGAGTGAAGCTGGAGAGAGGCTAAGAGGCTTACAGAGACTGGGTAAAGTAGACAAGCGCCACTATTGGCAGTATGAAGACGTCCTGGTTTGATTTGAAGCTACTTTTTCTACAATACTAGCTCACCTCACCGCTGAAGTGCTGTAGAGCCTCATCTGCATCTGTAAATCAAATTGATGGGATTTCCCGGAATGACACCTGACTTCACAAGAGACCTCCTGTTTGGTTGAGGGATGCATCGCGATTACTGCGTAAGGATTTGATGTGCAAAGTTCTTACCATGGCGGACATTCGGCACTTCATATGATCATTTTCGATTGTCTGTAACTTGCATCGTTTCCGGTCTTCTCTGCCAGACTAGAGACCGAAGTGTGAGATCGTTTGTGTCGAGGTTCGAGCTCTGATATCTATGACCTGGAAAGCGGAACATCTGTAGTGTCATTGTTCCGTAGCCGTGGGCACCACCACGCAGGTGACCATTCCGATCATGACAGCCCAGAAACCCTTCACATTTCGAGGTAAATAGTGACCATGGATGACTCTACGCGTTCCTATATATCAGTCCGATCGGCGTGTCATGCAGCTGTGGGAAGAGCCTGGTTCCGGGACATCTTGACTACTTTCAACAGAGATATTGAAGTCCTTGGCAAAGGTTCATCAACCCGTGAGATGATCAGTAATGAGGCAATAATTTCTAAGGTTGGTCTCGAAACAAAGTGTTGGATGGTAATCTCCATAGGAATAGACAAAAAGCGAGAAACGGTGGTCCTACCGTATTTGTGTAATCCCATGTGAAGGTGAAACTCACTGGTTGCTCTCCCACGTAGAGTCAAATCGAGTAGATAAAACACTGAGGAAGAAAAGAAACAACCACAATAATTCACCTCTCGGTGCTAGTGGGCTACATAGCTTGTCCATACTCATGTGAACCCTGTCCTTCATGCCTCTGGTACTGACGGTATGGGTCCCTGTAAGATGCGTAGTCATACGCATACGTTGGTTGCGCGTAGTGACTCGGATAGTCCTGTACATCACGAGCAATTCCCACCACACCATCGCTCGGTGGCCGTATTGCAGGGGTCGCCCTGCCTTGATACACATCATAGGCGTCAGCGGCATAGTTTTCTGGCGTTCCTACATGACCGTATGTTCCCGATTGTTGATAGGAGATAGGAGCTGCAGTGGCGGGGAGGTTAACCTGGCTGCTAAAGTCGTCGTACCCATAGTGTTGGGATGGCTGCTCATCAAAGGTAGTTGTGGAAGGATTGTATTGTCCATATGAGCCAGATGTCTGGTGAGAATATCCCCCGTTGTACGTTGGCATGGGTGGGTAGTCGGAGTACTCGACTCCTACAGGATTTGTGTGATAGCTTGGCGCCACGCTCTTGTTATCTGACGCATAGTGATAGTCCTGGGTATAAGGGCTGGGGGATGGTCCTCGCTTGAGCACAGACATGGTGTCGTCGTCGTCGTCGACAGAAAGGTTTGGAAGTGTGGGCTGTGGTAAGGGTTTGGCTATCATCTCACCCTTCTTGTTCTTGAGGTGAGAAAAGTCGCCCATAGCCTCCTTCTTAGCAAGTGCAGCAGCCTTAGCTAACCGCTCCCTATTGCGGCGTTTGATGACCTCGGCAATGCGCTAAAGACGAGTTAATCATAAGCAAAGCAGTCATGGCTGAAGGTTCACTTTGTCAACTTTATGGCAGACATATTCCTGACAAGAATTGAACCCATGTCTGTCGAGTTCGGGAGGCAAGGCAAGCTTACCTTCAAGTTCCCTTGAATGTAGCATAGAAGGGGAATATAGCAGATGCCGGCGATGATTAGCAAAAGAAGTGAGCCGGTAAAGATGACAAATGTGAAGAACGTTGAAACAGTCAAAGCAGACGTGGAAAGACTATTTCTGGCGAAGTATTTCGACACATCGTACCATGGACCGTCGTTTTTCTTGGCGAGGTAGATACTGTAGAGAGTCAAGGCGTTAATTGTCTGTCGAGGTCCATCAGACAGAAGCAGCCGCTTCCAACCTATACTAGGACGTCAGAAGTCATAAAGCGATAAGGATCCAATTGACTTGCTCTTGAACGTAAAGAAGATGAAGAAAGCAAAGTCATCTTTCTTTTTGGTAGAATTGCTGATGTGGTCGAAGAAGCAAAAATGGTCGTATGAGCCTGCAACAGAATGCGCTAAGTGACCAATAATGACTCCTAGCCTGGACATACGGAGTGAGTAATAGTGGTTTGCCATTACGTTCGTGAAAGCATATGAAATATCACGACTGGCTATGATCTTTTTCGACTTGCGAGCTTCATATGCCAACTACAGGGATGAGAATACAGGAAGCTGCATTGTAGTCGCATACCTACCAAAATGAAACCAAAGATGATACACCCGACGAACAACCACTTTCCAATATTAAAGGGGATATAAAAACAGCCCTCTTGATTTTGACAGTCATTGAAGATTTGATTTGACCATGTCGAAGTGGTCAACATTGTGGTTGCAGAGAAAATATCAGAGATGTAGACGAGAAATGATTTGAGAATGATGATATAGAGCCACAAGTACCTGGATGCGTGCGAGGTTAGACATCGACTCGTCTTACAGAGGAGGATGTTGAAGAGACTGCCTGGGAGAGTGTACCATCCTGTGATACAGTGTGGCGAACTCACTTTAACCGCATGAAAAAACCATTGTCTGAGAATTCACGGGTATCAATGAAGTCAAACTGCACGGATAGTATTCGCTCAGGAGTTCGGGAGACGAAGGTCGCCATGCCGCACCTTGTGGTCGGGAACAATTTCTCGTTTCCATGCAGGGCCTGAACACATTGTGTGATGTATATTCGATCAAGGAGTGATCACGACAGCGAGCGAGTTGTGAGAAGGATCGTTTGCGTGCGCGTGCGACACAGTCGCATACAGAACGAAGCTGGGCGCACGAGAAGGAGCGAGGGAGAAACGAGAGAGCAGACTAATCGCCAAGGAACGTTTGAGCACGCTGTGCCGGGGAGGTTGTGGGAAGGAGCAGGGTGAGACGGGACAAAAAGGAAGGGCTGAGCGAGCAGACGTATCGAAGTAACAAAGACAGCCTCAATTACCTAATACAGTAGTACTCCCCTTCCCGCCACGATGACGACGGTACAGAAAATCAAAGTATGTCGCTCTTCTGTGTAGGTGCGATTCATCTTGACGCATATCACCGCCGCAAGGAAGTCGAAGATGAGATGGTAATATTAAGCAACGTCTTCCAGCCATATGAGCTTCATTCACCCCAGCCTGTAGGCCAGAAGTATGTTTGTACACTACTTGTCTGCTCTATTTGCCAAACGTATCCAATCACTTAGCCCAAAAGAACAAGGCAACCAGCTACCATCTCGGTCAGCTCAAGGCCAAACTTGCAAAGCTCAGGCGAGAGTTGATATCGCCCTCTGGAGGCGGTGGCGGCGGCGGCATAGGCTTCGATGTAGCCCGGACGGGTGTGGCGTCTGTTGGCTTCGTTGGTTTCCCATCGGTCGGAAAGGTCAAAACGTGAATCTTAATCAGATCCATGTTGATGCTGACCTGTTTACAAGTCTACTCTCATGTCGAAACTCACAGGAACTCATTCAGAGGTCTCGGAGATTGACTTCACTACCCTTACCACTGTCCCCGGAACCCTGAAAGTGCACGGTGCTCCGATACAGATTCTGGATTTACGTGAGCACACCGTATATCCTGGAAAACTTACATTGAGCACCTCTTAGCTGGTATTATCGAGGGAGCGAACGACGGTCGTGGTAGAGGTCGTCAAGGCAGGTAGATTCTATGCACCTGCAACCTTTCCGCTAACGACTTAATCGCTAGTGATTGCCGGTATGAAATGAGGCCCAGCGTACATATAATGACCTGCTGAAGACCCATTTCTTCTTTGGCAGTTGCTCGGACATGCAACCTTATCTTTATCGTGCTAGACGTCCTCAAACCTCTCGGAGACAAGAAGATCATTGAAAGCGAACTGGAAGGATTCGGTATACGACTCAACAAACAACCTCCTGCGATCATCGTACGCAAGAAAGACAAGGGCGGAATCGCGATCACAAATACTGTGCCTCTCACAAACATTGATCACGATGAAATCAAAGCTGTGCTCAGCGAGTACAAGCTTAGCAACGCAGATGTCACCATACGGGAACCAAATTGCACCTCGGATGAGCTAGTAGATGTGATCGAAGGCAACAGGCAAGTTTTCACTCCTCCCTGTTTATGGCAACTCATCGGTCATCAGGGTTTATATACCTGCTGTATATGTAGGTTCATATCATCACTATAGATCGAATTTCTACGTTAACCGAAATTCGTAGGTCCTCAACAAAGTAAGCCAGAGCTGTCATCCAAATTTATCGAATCCCTCACGGTCTCCCACTAGATAGATGCCATCTCGATAGAGGAGCTTGATCTTCTGTAAGTGACCCGCAATGACTTACTAATCTGACGAGCCACCTAATATTATCCTCGAGATACAAAATCCCAAACAGCGTACCAATATCATCCAAGGAGTGGATGAACGTTGACGAACTGATCGAGAAGATGTGGGACGCTTTGGAGCTTGTTCGCGTTTACACAAAACCGCGTGGCCAGCCGCCAGATTATTCTGCTCCAGTTGTGCTGCGTCGTGGAAGATCCACAATCGAGGATTTTTGTAATGCCATTCACAAGGAGATCGCAAAACAGATGAAATAGTAAGCCCTGGCCGGCGGATGCCATGCATAATCTTACTTAACTGTCCGCAGCGCTATTGTGTGGGGATCCAGCGCAAAGCACGCGCGAGGGCAGAAAGTCGGCCTGGACCATGTCTTGGAAGACGAGGACGGCAAGTCAAAGTGATTTTGTTGATGATCCTTACGTTGACCGTCCGTCCCATGCAGTTGTCCACATCTCAAAGCGGTAGAATATATAGCTTGTATCTCGTCTAGTGCTTGTATGAGATACGTACTATTGCCTCAGGTATATCGCACCCAATCGGATGAAAGCCCACACTAGACCCAGCGCACAGTATATACTTGTCATCATCAGTGGAAGAAACTCGACTTGAGAATTTCCACCGAAAACCATCGGAAAGGTAAGAGTGAATGCAAGCAATGGAACAAAGCCCAATAAATATGCGTTTTCTAATTGTTCCAATACGACGCAAGGCAGCGTAGTTGGAAACCTGACAAGGCTTGAGAATGACCCATAGGGATGGCGCAGGTTCGCTCACTCGTAAACTTGTTTGTGTAATGGACGGAGCACCATGACGCCCCAGATGAGAGAGTAAACCGTCTTGACTAGAGTTTCTGTCCCAGAGTTCAAATTAGATACGGTGCCAATGGAAAAAGCTCACCGCCAGGTGTGAATAGCAAAGGGAACAAAGAAAATATTCCAGAAATGCTCGCTATCATGTAAGTCTTGAAGAGGGAATGATCATCTGCTGCAAGCAGACTGCCAGTCTATGAGTCTCGAGAATACGGAATCCATTAGTATGTTACCTGAGGGGGACGAGGACGAGGAGAATGGCTTTTTCATGGACGTGCCAACCAAACATGTATGACGTATAGCCACACAACGTGAGCGCAGTCAAGAAGGATTTGTAGTTTGGTGTCTTCCATAGCTTGATAAGAAAAATCTTTGGAAGGCATCAGCTAATACCCCTCATCCCATATACTTCCTACCACTTGGAAAGCGATCGTGATCACGAACGTATGAATTGGCTTGACAGTCGGGAGGACGGCGAACGTCGTGTCACCAACGAGGCCGCGTGATGTAGAGGCCATCCCTTGCTGGTTTACTATAAAATGCGTGCCAAAACGCTTGGCCACTTTAGAAGGACGAGATCAGCACCGAAAACCCGACGAAGAAACGGATAAAAGCATACGCTGGATAAGTACACGATCAAGTGCCGTCACCAATGCCCATGCATTCGGAGCCCAGTAAGCATGATTTAGACCACGAGTGAATGGGAAAAGACGAGACAGAAGTTGCGGTAATTGTCCCATCAAGACGAACGGTCCGAGCGAAGCTCCGAAAACTAAGATCACGGTATTTGCCAGCGAGACGAACTTTGTTGGGAGAATCTCGCCAGAAGGGGACATACAATGCGAACGCAAAAGATAGACAAAATATGCAGGCTGTCAAGTTTAATAAAATGAACCAAGCAAAGACAGGGGACGCACCGCGAGGTACATATAGATGTGCTTGAAGTTGAGAAGCACAGCAAACAGTAGGCCGCTCGTTAGCTTTTTTCCCTGTAACGTGGAACAAGGCTAAGCATGCTCATCAGCGCAATGGAAATGTTTCCCACCTCGTGCGCCATAAGAATTGACCAAAGCAGAATTCCAAACATGAAGCCATTGTATTGAAAGTGAATATGGTCAATGATCAGGAAACCCGGATGGAAAAAGAGGGAGGCGGAGAGGATACGTTGTCGAGAAGGGTCAACCGTTACACGAATAAATCTAAATTACCAATCTTAACCTTGCGTGTCACTCCAAGTTCCTGAAGTTACGGACCTGAGACACGCTGCTCCGAGGACAATCTCAGTCAATATCACGGTGCTCCGCTGGTATGCGACAACAGACCACGCGTCATAGTTCAGATTATGAAGGTCCACTATTCGGGGATCAATCAACGATGCCGGAATCGACAAGAGTTTTTCAAAATAAGCAAAGAATGGCGGATAGTCAAGCGCTGTAGAGCACACATCAATGTTTTCGTGAACACCAGTCGAAACGTCATCTCACTCCATTGTGATGTGGTCTGCCAGACTGGTCAGTTTGGGACGATAGCTAATGCTATGTGATAACGTACATCATAGTACCATTGGGAAATGGGGAGCGAGTAGGTGATTGCAAGCCAGTTGCGGTGCACCTCAAAATCTGTGGAACGGCTTCATGTGCTTCAGAGTGAGGTCCATTTACATGCGTGATCCAAGCTCACTAAGAAGGAAAGAGAAGAAGTTTGAGAGCAGTCGAGAACAGAAGCATGTCAACTTCAGAGCGAGTTACTAGTTGCAAGCCATTGAACCAGCGAGTCGGATGGTACCAAGGGAGTGGTTTTGATCGTTCCTGTATCTTGTCTTCCTGTATAGTTGGCCGCTGCGCATATCTTGGAGAGCATGGTAAGGAGCTGGACATGGGATATGCAGTACCACGAAACGTTATAAGTGAACCGTACCCGACCGCGTGGAGGAATTTGTCAACCAATCAAACCAAAACCAAACTAACATTAGAACCTGCAACTACCCATTACTATCTTGAGACTACAAACAGCATTAGATCGCTTTCAGTTCAGTAACCGTTTTCAGTGCCTCTTCAACCACAACCTCTGGGAATTCATATTGCCTACAAAGACAGGTCGAACACGAGGAAAGGTTATCAATAAAGCATGTCTGCTGACTCGTAGGTCTGAAAATTAGGACGGTCACTTTCCATTTCGTTGATGTCCTCTCGAGATAATGCAGGAGGTTGATTTCACTGTAAGCAGAAGGCATAAACAAATCGATACCAAACAACAAAGAAGCTGAGTTTTCCCTTCAAGATACAATGAACAGCCTCAGAGCCCACTGAACGGGTACCGAGCTGTGGATGGCATCCATGACTGCGACCTTCTCCACCCCTTGCTACAAAGGACGACGATGGCCATTGGGTGCGACTGAGACAAACGAAGGGAGGTGGACATGGCAGTTACACCACTAAGTGTGAATGACCCATGATCAAACCATAATTCCTCGTTGTGATAGTCTGTGGCCTGCCGCAATCCATGACCAATGATACCAGGCGCTGTGACCAGGAGCCCTGCGTTGCTCAGCATCTCCAAATAGAGCACATGGCGAGGCATACCTTGAGCGGCCAAGGAGGAGGTCATCCCACATACCATGTATTCGAAGAGATTAATCCGTGGATCGGGAGTGCATATTTGCAGGCGATAGGTGATCACCATACTGTGGCAGAATGAATGCTAGTCATGACTGTTTGGAGTCGGAGAATATCTCATGATCATTAGCAAGGCTCAAGGCCCCGATGGAGGCAATTGTTTGTAAAGACAGTCAGTAGTACACCGCGGCCCTCTCCTTCTCCGAACTCGAGCAGAGCTGACATGCGAAGTAAGCTTGATTTTAGAGGCTGAATTAAGTTTAGCGGTGACATGATCTCCTGCAAGTAGTCGGTGAGCAACTTTCTGAGTCTGGGTGCTTCATGGAGTAAAATCATTTTGGAACACCGCCACCGGGGTAGAAGAGCCTCGTTCAACCGGTCAACATCATCACAAAGTACCGTCCACCGCGACCCTATGAGCAACCAGTCTATAACTGCTGATGCAACAACTCAAGCAGCCTCGAGGTATGTGACTGTATCCCATGCGCTGAACCCTCAACATGGATCACATACACTTAGGGGAGCTCTCATCAAGCTGTTGCTCTTCGCGGTCACGCTTGCAGTCCTACCCATTTCTTCCTACTTCATT
Source organism: Xerocomus cyaneibrunnescens (assembly GCA_038088975.1). Classification (NCBI taxonomy): domain Eukaryota; kingdom Fungi; phylum Basidiomycota; class Agaricomycetes; order Boletales; family Boletaceae; genus Xerocomus; species Xerocomus cyaneibrunnescens. The sequence goes on from JBBPJY010000041.1 coordinate 10,553, forward strand.
TCGCTCTGGTATATGTGGGGAGGTGCGGTGTTACTATTAATCATGCTCAAACGCCACTTACTGTATGTTTTTCAGGTAACCACAATTATGCTGCCATAACTGCCGTCTGCGCCGCAAACCTCGTACTTGTAGCTTATATCGTTACCTCCATTTTGGAAGACAGAAAGTCCTTGGAAGAAACCAAAGGAAAGAAACTGACGGAATCTAAGAAGCATCGTTAATCGCCCGTTTCATTGTCTCGTCTCGACTAAACTAGTGTTGATGCAATCCACGCCTAATTTTGGATCTTCGACGTGAGCCTAATAGTCATGGACTACTAGTGT
>JBBPJY010000044.1:17080-27818 GCA_038088975.1 Xerocomus cyaneibrunnescens
TACACGCACTGTTTGCAGAGATCATACGTTGATCAATGCACAACCACTCAGAGGAACTCTGAGAGGGTACTTCTTTAGCCATTGCGAGAGACCGAGGTACAATAGCGGATGCGGGTATAGTCATACCATATTCAACACCAATCGCGTGCACAAAATAGTAAGTACTTTCCTTCCTGTTCTCGGGGCAGAGAATGAATTTGGTGTGGTCCTAGGGAAACCGCGATGGACGGAATTCCTATGTGGTTAGGCTTGACTATGGGTATGGATTTGAGAGGTATGGACGCTACGACGATTTCGATAGTGGTTGGGAGGTGAGAGTACCAGAAGAGTCTGGGTATCCCCCTTCAAAACATGTCGGCCGTGCCTGGGTCCACAATCTCCCAAAGGCGTTGCTACGGGAGGAAGCACGCACAGGATTGAAAGCGGCGGGCGATCTTCTGGCGAGTTGCTTCGATAGGAAACCTGAGACAACCAGGACTGATATATATATATATTTCTAGACACAATATGCAAAAGTTCAAAGCCTCTGTCGCGCTCACCATGAGCGGAACACATGTCGGAGACCGGACTGCAAGTTTGATCATGACTTGATCGACAGCGTACGGATTGAGAAGCTTGCGCGGTGGGTACCACTGGGAGCTGACTGTGACGTGCTGACGGTCGAATGCTGTGTGGTGGAGGGACGCACGACATGGAAAATCATCTTGAAGGAGGATGCGTTCGCGGAGTTGAAAACGACAGATCCAATTGCGCGCCGTATTTCGTCGAGGCCATACTGTTATGAGGCTGCGGAACTGCTGGACGTGGTGAGACATATGGAACAGGTTGTTGGGCTTGCCCCTGCCTGAATGCCGTTGTTGATGGAGCCATATAACCTGTGGTGTGATCTGGCGTCGTCCGATTTAGTATTCGTCTAGTACTCTTACTCAGGCCCAAGTATACCGGAGGATGGTGTAACTTCCTTTTAGTAGTGGAAGCTGAACACGACTTTGGAGGCTCGCAGTATTTTGGTTGGCACGCAGGGTTCAATTAAGACGAATAGCAGATAACATAAATGGGGTGTGGTTCATTGGAGAGGGGTGACTTTGTACTGTTGCTGTCACACGTTCGTATCAGCATGGGTTACAGTGATTGTGGGGTATAAATATGCGCCGACAATGCATGATATCTGATCGATCTACATCCGCCCCCCATCGCTCCATCGGAGCGACATCCATTGAATCCCCTACATCTTCAAGTCGGGAATGCCCATAAGCGACGAATACGCTGCCCGGACAGCTTGCAGAGATCATACATTGATCAATACACAACCACTCAGAGGATCTCTGAGAGGGCACTTCTATAGCCAGTGCGAAAAAGCGAGATTCAATTACCGGTGCAAGTACAGTCATACCATATTCAATATCAATCGAGTGCACAAGATAGTGAGTACACTCTTTTTTCTGCTTTCGGGATCATGTATGACTTTGGTGTATTCAAGGGAAACCGCGATGGACGGAGATCCTACGTTGTTAGTCTTGACTATGGGTATGGGTTTGAGAGGTACGGGTGCTACGAATCATGGGATAGTGGTTGGGAGGTGAGAGTACCCGAGGGATCTGGGTATCCCCCCGGATTATCAGGTTATCTCGGCTCCGTCAGAGTTCATGATCTCCCTAAAGCGCTGCTAGTGACAGAAGCACGCACAGGACTGAAAGCAGCGGGGGATCCTCTAGTAAGTTGTTTCGATAGAAGACAGACGACCAGCGCTGATTTTCTTTTGCTAGATACAATATGCAAAGGTTCAGAGTCTCTGTCGAACTCACCACGAACGGAATGCGTGTCGGAGACCAGACTGCAAGTTTGACCATGATTTGATCGACAGCGCACGGATTGAGAAGCTCGCGCGATGGGCACCACATGATATGTCCGACTACGACGCACTGACAGTCGAGTGCCGTGCGGTGGAGGGCCGAACGACATGGAATATCATCTTGAAGGATGCTGCATTCGCAGGGTTAAAGCCGACGGATCCAATTGCGCGCCGTATTCCGTCGAGGCCGTACAGTTACGAGGCTGCGGAGCTGTTGGACGTGGTGAGACATATGGAACAGGTTGTTGGGCTTGCTACTAGTACCTAATACGATCGAATAGCCTTTTTGGGTTCCATCGTCTCTTTAGCACTGCTACTTACGCTTGGTTAGTGACGCTCGAATAACACTACCTGTGCCCCGGGCCTACCGAGCCGAGTATCTCTAAACTCATTACCACCTTTCACTTGAGCCTGAAGACGGCGCCACATCACGATGGGCTCGACAGAGCAGCACAACTTCTCCGGAGCACTTGCGACATGGAAAGGTACGCACGTATCCGGCCATTCAAGTCACAACACTTCGCTTATACACCGTCGCATTTGTCCGTTTTCTGTCTATGGGTGTTCTGTGACTGTCTCAAAATCTCTTCGTTTGCGCCTTTCTTCCACCTACACGCCCGCATGTCTGTCGGGACGCTTCGCCCGGAGCAGGCATAAACCTCCACGAGCTTCAGAAGACCCTCGATGCTCAAGGCATCGAAATTGTTGAAAACCAGAAGGAGAATGTGGTTAGTCGCAAGGGGTTAGCAGAGCGTACCAAAGGTACGCTTCATCTCGTTTCACACGTATATGTCCACACCCATTGACGGCACACCTGTGTCCAGAGTTTAAGAAGATCCCAGACGATGAAAAGCTCAACGCGTTCAAAGGGCTGCTCAAAGGTATGCCTCTCATCTTCCTCGTTCGACCCTCAGCACAGGCACACTCATCACACCACCCTATTCCATGTAGCTTACCAACAGGAAATCGACAACCTCACAAAGCGCTCCAAAATTTCCGAGTCAGCCTTTCTCAATGTCTATAAAGTCCTCGCAGAAGCTCCAGATCCTTATCCACTCCTCGAAGCCGTCGTGGAACAGACGATCACGTCTGAAACGAATGCATCGTTGACTGCTGAAGTTAACACGCTCAAGGCTGAGGTCGCGCGACTCAAGGGAGAGAACGTTGAGCTAAAACGGGAAAATGGTACATTGGACGGTATGAAGAAGAAGGTGGAGACCTTGGATGGCAAGGTGTGTGCGCACACGACGATTTGCATTTACGCGTGCGGTCTTTGAGGATGACATACTGATCGGGCGCTGAGATAGATGGACGAATTGATTGCCGAAAAGGTCTCGCAGAAGGAGAATGAACTAAATGCGACGTATGATGAACGCATACGGAACTATGAGGAACGGTGGGTGGCTCGCCGGGATCCTGTGGAGCTGGCACTCACTTTCTTCTTTTTCGTTTATCGTACGTCAGTGAACAGGACTTGACACGTCAAGTCACGCTCTACAAGTCGCAACTTCGTGAACTTCGATTGTCGAACGAGACTAACCAAGCGCGTCTTTTGGATGCCAGCTCGCGCGCTGATCAAGACCTCGTCTCACGACTCGCTGAAGCAGACATGGTTCTCGCAGACCTAGAGCGGGCGAATAGCAGAGTCGCAGCTGTCGAAGGGAGGAACGTACGTCTACCTTTCTTCTATTCTTGTCGTAAGGGCGTTATACACAGCATAACAGGAGGAATTGCGTGCCGAGATCGAAGCACTGAGGGCAGGGAGCGAGAATACAGCGTTGTGGGTTTGCTGTCTTCTGGTTACATAGATCAATTTTGACCAGTTTTACAGGATGACGAGCCTCCAATCACGTCTCTCGACTCTGGAGTCGACTAACGCGGATCTAGCAGCCCAGCTTCTTTCAACTCAGTCACAGCTGTCCATTGCACAGATCCAACTGGCAAGACACGACGAAGAAGGTGCGAGGCGGGAAGAGAGGGAAAAAACAGAGCTGCAGGTGGAAGTGGCTACGCTTAAGCAGAAGCTTCTGACGTATGCTGATTACGATGAAATCAAGCGGGAGCTTGAGATCATGAAAGTAAGTCTGCACACACGATCTGGATGCCCAAATGCACTCAAACTGACGTCTCATGGCCACCTATAGTATGTTGAATTTGGCGGTCTCGACGACGACACCTCGGATGCGGACGGTGATGACTGGTCGTCCCACGATTCAGATGGCGTACATCTCCCTGATCCAAACGCTGACAAGGCGAACGCACAACACGGAAAGAGTCTCGAGGTGCTCCTTGCGAGCAAGAACAAACGTATCCTCGAAGAGCTTACACGGTTCAGGGTGAGCTTGCCTCATGTCCATGGCATCACCAAAATATGCCCACTCATGTACTGCTTGCCCTGTACTAGATACTGCACACGTCTCTCGAAGAGTCCCTCAAGACCACACAGTCTGAGCTTGACACAGCACGGACTGAGCTTTCTAAGCAGAAATCCCTCAATGAGAAACTCGAAACGGACCTTCTCGCACTCGATAACCGTTCTGCAAACCCCTCGACTACGAACGGGACGAGCATCGACGACGCGCTGGCTGGGCTCGGACTAGACCTTGGTTTGGAACATACCAAGAATAAGAAAGGCGAATCGTCTGGCGGCACGACCCGGAGCACGCCAATTCCGTTCACCTCGTCCGCGGATACCTCAATCCTGCCCATCGTGACGAGCCAGCGGGACCGATTCCGACAACGGAACGCCGAATTAGAAGAGGTGCGCATCTTCTCTTTTCTCTTTCTCGCCGATTTTGTGGGTGCTGACGGGACACGGGACATGCAGGAACTTCGACGTCAGTTCCATACAATTTCAGAATTGCGTTCCGAGATCAAGTCGTTGCAGTCGGATAACCTCAAGCTGTACGAAAAGGTGCGGTATATGCAGAGTTATCGTGAGACATCGTCTGTGTCGCAATTGGATCCTCTGCCTGGGACGTCCCGGTCGCGTCGAACGGGAGGGTCCAGGGCAGGTGGTGCGGGGGACGGTGGTAATGACGACGAGGTGGAGCTAGGAAAATGGAGGCAGAGATACGAGGAGACGATAAATCCATTTGAAGCCTTCCGAGGAAGGGTACGTGGTCTTCGCGTGTCGATAGATACCCTTGCATGACCAAACCATACAGGAAGCGACACAAGCATACACGTCGTTGCCCCTCCCAGAGCGCCTTCTCCTCACGCTCACGCGCGCTGTTCTTGGACATCGTCGTGCGAGGCTTGCGTTCGTGAGTTATGCGATCGGGCTACATCTCTTGGTTATCTGGGTTGTCTGGAGTGGGTGGGGATGTTGGGGGGACGGTAGCACAAGCGGGGTGGAAGGGTACGTCAATGTACCGCGGCCGTTTTAGAGGGTGTATGCTGCCGTACTGATCGATCACTGGTATGATGCGGACTCAGTGAACAGACGATGTCATACCCCATTGCTCACATCTCCTGTGCGTTCTCCGTCCGATTGTAAATGGTATGGTGAATAGCGACAATGAAACGTTGCCGTTGGCTCGTACAGCCTGCAGATAAGAAGTTGTATTTGCTGTCATTCAGGTGGTCAACATACACTTACTGTGCCATGTTCGGTACAGCACAGGAGTACAGTGGAAGACTCCTACATACCGTTTCCCCCCGTTAGACATTGTTCTCGATACTTTGGTTGAAATTTGACGCTACTCTGTTCGAACGGATAGCTCCTACCATTGCCACTACAACCTAGCTGGTTCTTGCTGCTCGAGACGACCGCCGTGAGTCGAATTGTCGAAGCCGACAACCTGGTAGTCCGGTTCAGGACACTTGCACGACGTCCAAGCTGACGATCTCGAATCACTAACCCACTGCATTATTGCCTGAGAACGCTCGTCAATTTATCGCACAACAGAAAACCTTCTGCGTCACCTGAAGGTGGGAGACTATGGCTTAGTACGAGCAACTGGGGCCCAGGGACTCGAGGGGTGAAAAAATCAAAAACAACTCGTCGGCAGAAACATAAATATTACTTGAAGGGTTGGTCCAGCGACTCCGATCACTGGATCTTGTCTGCACTAGCCATTGGCCTTACCAGGAGTTCGCCAGAAGTGAGCGCGATCGTTTTGGTCGATGATCGATATTTGCACTGCTCAGTGACCTCGATTTCTCACAACCGCGACCAACTCTCAGCTCTATTCCTCTTCACGTACGCATACGTTCTGCGCAAGGTGTCTGCAGAAGATGCAAGTGGAATACGGAGACCCGAGAGAGAAATTCGGCCGCTTCAGGATTCCTATCGTCCACTCTGGTGCTTGCTTCGCGGTGTGAAAATCGTGCTCGAAATAATCCACATTTTGCATTTTGTAAGTATCGAGATCGGCGTCTGTGTACCTATTGTGGGGGCGGTAGAGTCGTGCCCACTGAATGATAGGAGCCCGTAATAGCGGCATTAGACAGAAACGTTAATATAATCTTGTGTGAATGCGGCATTGTACGACTGGCCAGGTGCGCCGACAACTGATGGTACTCAGCCGTTATGGGGTCAGGCATCTAAGGGACATAATCAAGAATTCACCTACCCATGTCTGATATGAAACAGAAGACCATAGACCATATCACTGTTTCCCGTAGGAGGCGTGAAATACGCATAAATGGTTGCGAGTCGCGGCGTGATCATGAATGAACCCACTGGGCTTCTTTCCAACCCATTGTTGTCCAACGGCTCATCAGTGAATAGTTCGACCATGATGCCTCAAGTGACACTCGAACCGGGGTGGGAGTGGGAGCTACTTTGGGGTGAAATCTATCGAACTTACTCCCACCTGCCGAAGTTCACCAACTTTCCCGTTCTATGTCCCATTGTTCGGTCATCGTCACTGCATTGACTCATAAACCACCACCGGGAGCCGGAAAACATATTAGGACACATACGAACTGCTTTGTAACGTTTCACCAGCTGAACTGGATTGCTCAGGTGACATAGCGTACATAGTTCTATACATGGAACATTCCGCAAAAACGGCAACATATGACATTGTTCGGGTTCATACCTTGAAACTAATTGTTTTGTGGTTGCAGCGGATTTTCGAGAAGGATAGCAATTTAAGAAAACGAAGCATCATTGATGCATGATGGCGGGAAAATCAGCATCAAGTGGATTTCGAACTCAGAGGAATTTAGGCTACGGGATTACCATGAGAACATCTACTGAACAACTGTCAAGCCGGTAGAATGTCTGTAGCTGGATTCAGACCCTAGCCTGCACGTCACATCCACGGCTAGTGGCTTATCTGCCATTTAGGGGCTTGATGTTTGTCAGGGGGTTGCTCAAGGATCGAGCTTGTCCAGCTTTCGAAGCTTAGAAGGTCCACGACGGTATATTTCAACTCCGTCGTAGGAGCACTACCACTAGCTCCAACCTGCCTCCCAGGTACGTTCAAAGGCGTGTACTATTTTCCACAATTCCCATCTCCCACATGTGGCTTCAAGTACAACAAAAGTCTCGAGCTGCGTACGTACTTGAAGCTGTTATTCCATTGGGCCATTCTTTTGTGCTGACACTAAATCCTTTGAAGTCTCCGATGACATCGACTTAATTGCTAAGCTGTCATTTTCAGCACATGACGATGGATTCGCGCCAGAGAGGTCGCATACCTTTGACATGAATGTTACCAACCTTCACACTCAACTTCCCGAACTGCGCGCTAAGTCTATTCTTGCCTTCAAATTTCCTTTTTCGTTAGGCGCCCTTCAATCAGAACCTCGAAAGGGGTTGTAGAAAGTCGACAGTGATGACGTTACAGATATGTCTCAGCAGATGAAGCGAGACTGATGACTATAACAATCGAACCGCATCTTATCTGTCAGGTTCAGAGTTCCGAAGGCTCTTTGCTTTTGTCAACATCTGTTCAGTTCCCCTAATCCGTGGTTGACATATCTCGCCGGTGTCGGCAAGGGTCGATTGATGAAGAGAAATTCTTCTTTCGGGCATATTGGTGAGCGGGGAACGATCGCTGTCCATCAGATTATTGTCGTTCTCAAACAGTAATATAAGTTTGCCCTACGTTGACCGAACAAAACGCACTGACTTCCCTCTCGCTTGTGGAGCCTATGATGGCGGCTAAAGTCGCACGAGCCCACCTTCATAGAAAACCCTGACAGCATACCTGCTGAGGCTGTACCCGAAAACTTCGTATCGTATACTCTCAAGCACCAAGAAGCGCTGCCACCAATCGCATGGAAAAACTGGTACAGAGAACTGCATTGGTTGCACATCTTCATCTTATGTGTTCTACCAACAATTAGTATCACTGGTGCTTGGTATACACCTCTTCAGCTGAAGACTGCAATCTGGTTTATGGTTTATGCTTACGTCACTGGTTTCGGTACGTTGCTTTCATCCGTATGGAGAGCTGAAGTTAACGGGGAACATGGAAGGTTTAACTGCAGGGTACCATCGTCTATGGGCCCACCGCGCCTACAAGGCAACTAGGACGTTAGAATATATTCTTGCCATTCTCGGTGCTGGTGTCGTGGAAGGTTCAATCGCATGGTGGGCACGGGGGCACCGCGCCCACCATCGATACACAGATACCGACCTTGATCCATACGACGCCCGTAAAGGCCTACTTTACTCTCACATTGGGTGGATGATCTTCAAACCTAGGCGAAAACCGGGTCCGGCGGATGTCAGCGACCTGCGATCGAGTCCAGTTGTCATTTGGTAGCACGAGCACTATTTCCTTCTCGCCTTTGTCATGGCAATCGTTGTGCCCACGTGTGTCGCAGGGTATGGATGGGGGGATTGGCAAGGCGGATTCATTTGGGCGAGTTTGAATCGCCTCATATTCGTACAGCACGTCGGTATATCTACTCTCATACTTACATCTTTGAGAGATACTGATGATAGTTCAGTCCACATTTTGTGTTAATTCGTTGTGCCATTGGCTCGGAGACAAACCTTACGATGACAAGCATACGCCGAAAGACTGTGTGCTTACAGCAGTCATCACAATGAGCAAAGGTTATCATAACTTCCACCACCAGTTTCCAATGGATTATCGTAATGGGCACAAGTGGTATCGCTTCGATCCGACCAAATGGTTTTTGTGGACATGCGAAAAGCTTGGTCTTGCATCACATCTCAAGGTAAGTTACTTTGCCGTCTCTTCGAAATCACGTCAATATCAACCTTCACAGACCTTTTCAGACAACGAAGTGCAGAAAGGCGAGTTGACTGTCAAACTCAAGCATCTTCGCCAGAAACAAGACGCGCTCTCGTGGTCGTCTGAGAATGCTGATCTGCCAGTCATCACCTGGGAAGACTGTAAGAGTTTTGTCAGCCCCTCACTACGCCTCTGATCGTTCACTACTCAGACCAACGTCAAGCAGAGTCCCGGGAATTTATCTGCATCGCAGGATACATCCACGACGTCAGCGATTTTTTCAACGAGCATCCCGGTGGCCCGTATCTCCTGCAGAAGAATATTGGGAAGGACGCCACTCCTGCATTCTTTGGTGGCCTTTACGACCACAGTAATGCTGCGCACAACGTATGTCTCTGGTCAAGCTGTCTTGCACCGTTTCCCTTGACCACCACCATACGCAGTTGCTTGCCGTGAAGAGAGTCGGCATCTTACTTGGAGGTGCACCCCATGGCTCGGAGGTGCGGGTCGTTCCCCCTAGCCAGCATTTGCGCGTCGCTTGCTATAATGAATGCTCGATGTAGGACAAGTCAATCCACCATGCGATCCAGCGTGCTCCGCGCCTCTTTCGTTCAATCTGTAATTTAATTCATGATCTGTTGTACGCTGAGTATCGGTAGTACCCGTGCTTGTAGTTTTCTTGTGTTCGATTTTTGCCATTTGCAATTAAGTCGTGGTTGTATCCGGACGTGCACGGTCTCGCCCCATGCTGAGAGTTCACCACATTGTTGGATTAGCAAGCACACGCGCAGCCACCGCGACCGGCGGAATTGACCACTGGTGCGCGCACAGCCCGATGCACGACATCGCTCGCAGGTACAATTGTAGGGACGTTCTATTCAACCATATTGCGTACCTGCGATCACCCTTTGTTCCTGTGTTCCTCGTACGAACCTAGCTCACAACCCTTCACCCCCTTGTACCTTACAATAGTACCCTACCGTATATAAGGTGTACCACCCGCTATCGAGCACCTCAGTCCGTTGTACCGCACACGACTGAGGTGAGCTACTTATATTGCACCCCATTACTTACTTGAGCTAACTCATACATAGTGTTCTTGCTAGTCGCGCACCTCCGACCCGATCAAGTGCCTATTTCCATCACACATGACCGACTGAGGGCCGTCAGCGCAATTGACGTTGCGCTTCTCATATCCAAATAGCGACCAAGAAGCTCCGTCACCCACCTGACGAATGGCTGGCGACAGCGGGTATCATGGTCATGGGTCTGCACGTCATGCTGTTAGATGAAGTCGAGTATCTTTAGCCACATTCTCGTTTGGGATCTCGAAAAGCCATCGAGGGTCGAGAACGCCCGCTAACAATCGGTGAGCACGGTACCTTGTGTAAGGTTCATGGAGAAAGACTACAGAGACCGAGCGGAACGAGTAGGGTGAGTGATGAAATAGTTCAAAGGTCCGCGTGTCAACTGGTGGACACAAAACTCTGCAACCAGTTGATCATCATGAAGTAGTCACTACTTGGTGACTCGGATCATAACTCTATTTCCACATACCTATCCAGACATTGGACTCGGAGACTACAAGACTGTCACATGTCTGGACATATGCAATAATGGACGGATGCCAACTTCACACACACTCAGGGTCTGACTTCGCATCTAGGAATATGGAGTCAGGCGATATCAAACACAGGATACGTACGATAGTCACTTGAATTTC
>JBBPJY010000044.1:27913-38119 GCA_038088975.1 Xerocomus cyaneibrunnescens
GCCACATGTCTGGACATATGCAATAATGGACGGATGCCAACTTCACACACACTCAGGGTCTGACTTCGCATCTAGGAATATGGAGTCAGGCGATATCAAACACAGGATACGTACGATAGTCACTTGAATTTCTCAGAACATGCTTGGTAGCCGCTCTGCGTAGTAAAGTTGGACATCTGTCATCATGGAAGCACTTTTGCCGGCAACAGATTTCCTGGCTTAAGCTCTACAGTTGACATCCTTGTCAGTTTTTTCAGTTCTCTTGACCGCGTGATTGATGGCTGTCCACGGCATCGGCGGCGGAATGGCGGAATGCTGCAAAGACCATTGATGGCTTCAAATTCGAGCAGCGGTTCTGACTCACCAGAAGTTGAACTGACTTGAAATACTGTAATCCAGTTCACACAAGCTAATGTAAAGAGAAGTCAGAGAACAAATTCAGAGTGCTTATCGTGAGAAGCTTGTAGTGTTGCGGTCACTCCCGATCAGGCAAATGATATGCAGCGTACTGGTAATCTAGTACAGTGTCATATGTTAAAAAAAGTCTCGAAACCAAAGACACTTCGGCACTCACTAAGGAAGGTTGCTAGTGCTAGCATGACCAAAAATTGGCAAATTTGCACTACTGTGATATATTTCTTCCACTGAGTATGTGAACCATGGTCCGTTATAATTGAGCATATAATCCTTACCCGTGGTTTGGCACCACCAGCTGCGGCATAGTAATAGTAGTCTTCGAGTTGTGTGTCAGTACTGCGCAAATTTACAGAGGTGTCTGATACGCACACATTAACACGTGAACACCAAGGTTAAGGGATGCCGATGCCCAGCACTAGAACAGGAATAAGTTCCCGAGTAAAATTGCACAATAGGTAACGCCCACCGCAGTTGCTCGACCATTCAGCTGCACAAAAACCAGAACCGCCGTAGCCGCATGGTGATATACATGCAAGAACGCTTTAGATCGAATAATGAGAGTTGTGCGCCAGCAACGTGAGAGTAAAATCCCCACAGAGAAGCTTCTTCCTCAGAACTAAGAGGACTGTGTCGATAAGCTCGTAGTACTTAAAGTAATAGTTCAACACCATGTAGAACTCTAATCTCTTGAAAAACGGTGCATGTTCAGCAAGAGTTGTAGTCAAAACATATTAATGGTGGAATACTCACCTTCGTGTATGCTTCACTGGCGCACAGCGAACCATATGTGCCTATTTCTGGTTTCAGCCAATTCGAGAATACTTCTTCACCAATAAGTGCCAAGAGGAGGAGACTTCCAGCACTCAATATGAGATTATGTGGTCGGAATAGGGCGGTTAATTTCAAAGGTGATTTGTCTTTCATAGTTTCACGGGTCTCGAACACGACCGCAAGATACATCACAGTCATACTAATAACTGTGGGCCATGTCGAGAACTGGATCTTGCCCGGGATATAGGATATAAGGTGTTGTGGAACATCATTAACAGCTCCAAAGGAAAGGATGAAGTCACCGAGGTAGGGCATGGTGAATCCAAGAGTTTGAGTGGACACCAATTCATGCTGTCTACTTATACGTCCATCGAACACTGGACTACCAGGCATAGAATTCGGGGGACACGCTGCCTGGATCTGTTGGGAGTCAGCACAAGCGATTGTCTTGCTGATCAGATAAATGAGTGATGTGACGAGATGCTCACCCCCGAGTCCCCATTTTTAGGATATTCTTCCAAGTACTAATTAGGGACAAAACGTTATATCGCCAATAAGGAGCATCTGCGGAAGTCAAGGGACGAGCGCTGATGCAGCAGAACAATAGGTAACTCTCCCTAGGCACCGACTCACTGTGATCTACCTGCCAACATGACCAGCCAGGGTAATTGGAAACCCGTGATAATGAGACCATGATTCCCGCTGACCACCTGATCAAGAAAGCCATCAAATTCGACGGTTGATTGGCATGACTGCCTACGCCGCCAGTTTTAACATCGGTGTAGCTGTAAATTCCTTGTCTGAGAAAGAGAAAGTCCCCCCAAACCTGGTTCCCCAGACACCTCCCTCACATGGGAGGTTGTGCCGGTGCACCTTCCGCTACTGTCATCGCATTTGGGGTCGTCCTCAGTTATCTTCTGTTGTTCCTCGACTTCTTCTACAAAACCTACATGCGAAAATCCAGTTCGCATGACTTGGTAACGTGGCTGCAGTTGGCTGTACAAAGGCGCTTCAGACCAAGCGCCGCTGCGCCAGAGGGCCTGCCTTTCCGTGTTGAACAGAGTAGGTTGGATCACCGTCGTGTCGGTCTGCGAGACTCGGAATGATTCACATCAGCCCAGTACAAGGAATGTCACTCGGGCGGGTAGTATTGTGACGTGTGTGCCTGTGTATGCTTGGTGGTACACTACTAGTGATCACCCGCCTCGATCCAATTATTGAAAGAAGAATGTACTCAATCAGTGCTTCATGTTTATTTCGCTCCCGTTCGACCACCGTTATGCTCTCGGGTTGTAAATAGTGCTTGACTCGTTTTCTCTGTACGATGACCCTTCGTATTATCGTTGTATTACTGGTACAAGTATTCAATACTGCTTTCGAGGCTCCCCCCCTCTGGGTTCAACCAGGCTGCGAATTGTGTGCTCCTTGGCGTGACAGCTGTTACCGGACATACTATGATTTGGCCGTCTACTTCGTGGGTTCAACCACCCTACATCGAGAGGTCCTCCAGAATAAGACGTTTTACCCTGGTGGACAAGCCTGAGGGGGCAACGAATCGGTAGGTCTGAAGAGATGTTCTTCGGAGAATACGACCCTAGAAGCGATGAGCCCATTTTTCTTCGTGGCTTTCTTGAGCCATGATCTGGCCAGCTCCTGTTGTAATGTTGTTCGCTCATTTAATGCATTGGGAAAGCCAAACGACCGACTCCGTGGTCTGGATGGGCCTGTCTTTTCCACCTCATGTATGTACGTGGTGACCACGTTATATGTGACCAGCTAATCGTTTGGCCATGGGGAAAACTACGATCGCTAGGACGAACTGAGACAGGACTTTCCACGTTTGTTCTCATTATGCTGCGAAGACGAGTCGAATATATTTTGTTTTGCCAACCTCGAGGCATGTTCTCGCCGGCATACATAGACCTCAAAGGTTTCCCACCTCTACAACACATGCAAAGGAACTGATGAAGTAGATAGCCTGGAATTAGTCCCCCCTGTCCGAGTGACGTGAATGTCATACCTTGTTACTAGATGTGAAAGAGCATACCTGCAGGCGTGTCAAGAACGCTGACGAGCAGCCTCATTACAGCCTAGATTATATGCTTCATACCAGCACTTCGTGTATGCCGGGTCGTTTCATTCACAGACAGGTTGCCCCAAGCACAGACAGAAAAGTCGGGGTAAGGTGCGATAGCCGCAGAAAAAGCAGCAATGAACAGGACAGATTCTGATTCGATAAGCGAGTCGACCACATCAAATTCTCTGGGAAAGGTCAATCCGAGGCTTGTTGGCAATGGAGGGCATTCGGTATAGCCTCGTGTATCCATGGCAAGGGTAATCCCACTCAGCGACAAGCATGTCTGCAGAAGCTGCAGTAGTCCATGCGGCGTGATTCCACTGGGCGTGAACTCATCTTGTGTGAAGCCATCCTGAGGCCTGTTCCAGCCCGAATACTTGTTTATGTAAAGAAACTCCAGGTGAGGCCATGCTGGCGCCAATGCTAGCAGTTCGCTGCTCTCCAGGTCTACTTTCCACTTAATATCGAGGTTTATGTGACGGAGATTGGTGGACGCTCTGCATGGTTGCAAGTCGTTAAAACCAAGTACGAGCGTAGGAGTGGCATATGAGGAAAGCAACTGAGTCAACGACAGCCTGTGAGTGGTGTGACCTATGCCGGATATCTGAACACTGGGAAAGAAGAAGGAAATATCCTGCTTGGAGGGCCGGTTGTCAATGAAGGCAGCGAATTCCATGATAGCAGGCAGTCGAGCCCTTGGAAGCAACCACGAAATCCGGTCCAACGAACCAGAATATAATGTGAAATCATGCAAGTCAGAGAAGAAAAGGGGTGAATTGGAAGGGATGGTCTGATCCAACAGTGTAGCGCCAATGTTAAGGTAAGCTTGGTCAAGCAGGGATAGAGGACAGATGTGCGAGATCATTCGTGCCCAAGAGGGCAGGAGAGTACTCCACATCCTGGAGGTTTTTCCACCCACGGATATGACTGAAGAAGAAATTGTTGAGCCTAATGTCGCCATGAAACAATCCGACAGAAAGTTTCCTGATGTCTGGGGAGAACTTGTAAAACGACTCAAGTGATCCCTGCTCCAGGTGCAGACTCTCATTCCCCTCGTCAGTGGAGTCGATCCATATGGAAATCAGGGATGGAAAGGGTATGTACAGCAGGGTCCCGATTTCAGTTGATGGACCAAATACACAAAGACGTCGGAGACTTGGGAAGAGTGGCTCAGTGGTGGGAGGGTTTAAGAAGGTCCTGACAGATCCCCAGTCGAGTTCATGTTGTCACGGGAGATCTTTATGGATAGGATGCGACGAGTGTAATTGCGAAGGATACCCCACTTGGTCTGTGTAAGCGATCTGCTAAACGAATAGCACTGTGCAGTCTGTAAAACAGCACGGAGAAAAATGTTTGCTATTGGAAGAGGTGTAATGAATGCGAAAGACCGTCTTACGATGTTTCCTTGAGACGATGGCCGGTGTTGCGAGGTTTCCAGAAGACATCTGGCTAGGAGAGACGGGTTGTCTAACGTTGCCCAAAGTATATCTAGTACTGGTTCTTTGAATGTATGACACGTTCTGGCCAGAGCTGATAGGGTGGGTGATTCCCATGGAGAAGAAGGGTTATCGTAACCAAAGATGTTCAAAAGGATTTCCTGTATCTCGAGTGCGCGATGCATCGTAAGCGGCGAGGAAGAGAACGACTTGCATGTGCCAACATCAGTCCAGATCACGTGAAATCGACTTGTTCCGAGACCACGATGACGATCAGCGTCAATACCCGCCAAGCTGCCTTCACCACCCTCTCCCTCGTCCTCTTCCTCGGGACTGTCTACTCCGTCAAGAACAACACCTACCTGGACACCTCCAACCCACTCCTCACCCACCTCCCCCACCCACTCCACAAAACCCACTACTTTGCCAACAAGTCCAACCTTCTCAACGTCTGGTTCATTAAACGCGCCTGGGGCTGGACCTCGCTCACCTTTCTCTTTCTCTGGCTCACCAGCCCCCGACGCACTCAGGCCCTCAGGCGCGTATTCCAGTGGATCCTGGCCTCCCTCGCCTGGCTTGCGTTCACGAGCTGGTTCTTCGGGCCCGCGCTCATCGAGCGGTTCATCCTCCTTTCGGGGGGCGAATGCACCGTCGCACTCCCCTCGGGCGCCGCCTTCGCCATCCCACCGGAATACTGCCTCACCAAAGTCCGGCTGTCGCCCATCACGCATCCGACGTTGTTTGCATCCCCGCTCGTGCTCCCCGAGGGGCCGTGGAGTACCGTGCCGAGGCTGCGCCGGGGGCACGACGTGTCTGGACACGTGTTTTTGTTGACCATGTCAATTCTGTTCCTCGCGGACCAGCTGGCACCGTCGTTGCGTGCGCCGTCGTGGCCACAGATGCACACGTGGGCAGTGATGGCGACGGTGGGTCTCGTGGGGATTTGGTCATTCGCGCTTGGGACGACGGGCGTGTATTTCCATACGCCCTTGGAGAAGCTGACGGGGTACTGTGAGTTTGAGCCTGTCGTGGTCCGTATGGTGTGTTGCTGACCCGCTTTCATAGTGCTGGGACTGGCAGGGTACGGCTTGACGCTGGTGGTGTAACGTATGCGTGCTATGACCGCAAGGTATGTCACGTACAGAGTTGTGTAATCTGTTGTAGATGAGTATATGCTCGATGTCGTCTTCGTCCCTCTCAGCTTCCCTCCGTCATAGAACCAGTGGATCCCACGCAAACCACTGATCCTCTCCCCCACTCAACACTTAAACCTTGGGTAAAAACCCGCTGTCCCTCCACGCCGCAACCCACTTGTTCACTAGCGCCTCCCCTACCACCGGCGCCTCCCTTAGCCACCGACTCGCTTCCACCGTCTTGTCCATACACAACCCCGCTCCCGCCCTCTCCTCCTCAGCACCATACTTGCCCTCGTAAAATGCCAACAGCTTGCGACTCGGGTTGCGGCGTTCATCGGGATCGCTCGCGCGGAGGGCTTTGAGCCAGTCGCGCCGCTGGAGGGACTTGAACTGCACACCCGTGCTATGGAACGCGTCGAGCACAGCGGACCAGGGAATGCGGGTTGGGTGGAGGACGTGGTAGACGGAGCACTCGGCCGGCGTAGGTACGTCGATAAGCTCAACAATGCTCTTGGCAGCGTAGTCGACCGGGAGCCACGAGACGTGATCGTCGAGTTGAGGAAGAACACCGATCGTGTCTGCACACTGCCGTCGAGGATTCTGGTTAGGGCGACGCCGGAGGGAGAGACGAGACGACGGAGCGACTGACCTTAATGATAAGTGAGATCCCCTCGGATTCGTTCCAGATCCCGTTGGTCGTATCGCCCACCATCTGACCGATACCTGTAAAATAATGACCCATGTCATAGACATGATCATCAAACATAACTTTTTTGTCTGCGACGTACGTAGAACCGCTGTGCGCATCGGCGTCGTACGCGCTGCAATCTGACACAACTTCTCCGTGACCCACTTTGATTGTGCACTTGGATCAGAAACAGCAATACACACTCAGAGTAGGCGAATGAGAAGGAAACGAAAGGGCATACTATCCTATCTCATGTGCAACTGCCGGATCATCTGTCACCGCCTCCGGCACCAATTCCGATCCAGGCCAATTCGCCACCGCACTGATGGATGAGGCAAAGAAGAACCTGGCAGGCTGGGCGCGGGGCGAGGAGAGCGCAAGGTGTATCAGATTCACCGCACCACGAATGTGTGTTTCGAAACTGTCGCCAGGGTGAGGTTCCTATGGGTAAATGCATGCGCACATGTACATACCTGGAGATACCCAAGTTGAAATTAACCGCCCAGGCGTTCTGCAGACGAGGTGAAGCGAATCAAAAGACGGTGAGACGGGACGTACATGAATGATCACCGTCGCTCGGCGTGCGATCTCACTGTAGCGTGCTTCGTCGAGACCCAGCCGAACTGCGGGCAGGTCTGCCGTGAGGGCCACAACGCGTTCGTTTGCGTTCACATTCGCATCCGAGATCTGCGTCAGCAGCTTTCGCGCATTCATCGATGCTGCGAGCCGGTCCGCCGCATCCGCGTCACTCTTTGCACGGCAGAGACAGTAAATGGTCTCCACGTCCTGATCTGCGAGGAGTTCGGCGAGGATGTAGGATCCAAGGGAGCCTGTGGCACCCGTCAAGACGACCTAGCGAGAGAATAGAATGTCAGTGGCAGGGAACACGCGATGGTCAGCATCGAAAGGCTACGTCGTACATACCACTTTTCCAGATGTGCCGGTGGTATGATCGTTAGCGTGCACTTTGGGTGGGGGCGTAAAGTGGCTATATTTGTCGACCAACTCGAGCATGAGTTCTTGTGTGCTAGTTTGCAAGGCATCCACGTTTTCGCCCGAGGAGAGTAACACGATGAGCTTTGCCAACCTTACGGATGAAGCAGAGTGAGCTGCTGTCGTGGTGAGCAAGACACCCACGCACTTCGTGATGGAAGGATGCTCAAAGACGGCGTTGGTAGACAACCTCTTTCCACCTAGATCAATTTCCTAAGAAAAAGCCTGTCATGAACCAACCCACACCAAAGGAAAGTGTCAGGGAAAGACGCCGGCGCACCCTTTGAATAGCATTTCGAATCCGCGCCGACTGCAGCGAATTGAGTCCAAAATTGAACAAGTCCGTGTCGTCTTCAAGTTCATCCATAGGCCGCTCAATCGTCTTCCCAATCACCTCTCTCACGACTACCTTCACTTGCTCCTCCCCTTTCACACGCACCTTCTCCTCAGACCCTACCTCCCCCTCGAGGCGCTTATACACCTCCTCGATCACTTTCTCGAACTCTTTATACACCTTTGGTCTTAAAATACTCCCCTTGTCCGCCCTCGGAATCTGCGTCCCGTACAGGAGAAACACAAGCGCCTCGGTGGAGAGTTGGGAGTGCGAAGGTGCATCTGCATTAGCAAGGGCGAGGGTTGATGCGATGTGGCGGGTGAATTCGTCGTGTGAGAAGTGCTTGGCTGCTTCGGAAGGGAGGATGAGCGCGCCAATTTGGGTGCGCCCAGCGCCAAAGACGATGGCATCAGCAATATAGGGTGACGAACGAAGGGTGAGTTCGATAGGAACGGGGTTAGTCTTCTCGCCGTTAACCTATCGAGATTTGAGTGAAGGGTTGGAGTAGAGGAGGGATGGGATGGAGGGGGAACGTACCGTGATAAGGGTATCATCTATACGGCCTATACACTTGTAGGCATGAGGTATCTTTGGATGTTTGATGAAAAGGTCTTTGGTAGCATAAGACCCGTCTGGTTGGTTGGATATCACCTACTAGACGCTCAGTACAAGATGAGGGAAGCACATCTATAGGATCTGCCTTGCTGGGCCATCCATCCAAGACATACAGCTCATAGGTGTCACTGCCACGGGATTCAAAGCGCATGTACTCGTGGACGTCAGTATGAACGTATGGACCCTTTGCGCGGAGCCAGTTCCATTCCTTGTCGGTGTCAAAATCGCGAACGGAGGTCACGAGCAGACCCGCCTCACCTGAAGAGCTCACATAAGACCGCGAGCGAAAAAGTCAAGGAAGTGGACGCACTGAGTGCATAGTGACCTACCAAAGGAACACCTTCCGAAACGAGAAAGTTACCCAGCTCGTCTGGACAAGGGCTCCCAGCAAACATGACCAGCTTAAGACGTTTAAGGACTAGAAGACCTTCTGAAGTCTCCGCGAGCGACTTTAGAGTCGAGGGGACACCATAAAAGGCCTGTACATCTGGTGCCTGCGAAAGCAACTTCATGATGTTTGCAGACGTGAGTGGAATAGACCCCGTTGGAAACAGATACAACGGTTTCGCAGCAGACCACGCACGAAGCAGGTTATAGTGACCAAAGCCCTGAGAGACAAGGGTAGGCTCAGCTTGGCAGGCGGTGAAACAAACACCAGACGAACGTGATACAATGGCGAGGTCGTGAGACAGGTGAAGCCAAAGTTTATCTTGCAGTTACCAGCGACGGCCCTGTTTGTCGCGACGATAGGCTTTGGGTGGCCAGTGGAACCACTGGAGTGGATAATCGTGATGGGGAGGAGAGACTCGACATCAGGGGTAAGAGGCGGATCCCAGTGAGTCTTGTCTGGGTGTGCAGCACGTGCATCAGGACCAAATACGTCGGATGGAGGTTGATGGATGATCGATACAGAGGACGGGTCAGTGAGGTAGGTGAGGGCGGTATTGACAGTAGAGAGCAGTGCATCCTGAACGATGATGTACGAAGCATTGGTAACGGTCAAGAGGTATGCAATCGCTGGCGGTGAGTTGTTTGGAGAGATAAAGAGGACGCCTAGGAAACTGCATGAAGAACTGAGTCGTGCAGACGAGTGGAATCAGACAAACAGTATCCCATGCGATACAGGGCCATTTCCGTTACAACATAGTCGATATTGCTCACACCCAAGAGGCCAACGGTAAGCCTGCTAGTTGCATCTCCATTTGCACGACCAGGGAGAACACCAGTGTCTCTGAGATGGCTGGCAAGGAGAGAGGCGGCTGCATCAAGCTCAGCGGTGGTGTACCTTGTGTACTGAGACATGGATAAGCTGGGGTATGTTAGTCAAAGTAGTAAAAATGTACATTGAAGTTTTTGTCTGGGATGGCGAGTACTTGGAGGTCAGGATGCTCGCGGACTCTCTCTGCGATGAGCTGGTTCAAGGAGAAAATGTTTGGCATGGTTCTGCAGTAATAAGAATGAGATCAGTAAACTGGGAAGTAATTATATATACTAGGAATACCTGCAGAAATGGGTATGAGTTGCAGTACATTAGTACGGAACGACTAGAGCTATCTCACCTTGAAGTAGACTGGCAAGCAAGGGGTGGCATGTAGGTGATTACATAATATACAATGGCATCGCCGCCGAATTGCCAGTGGGGCTTTCAGTAGTATGTGCTAGCCTTGTCATGGATCCGCAGCTGATGCTTTCGCTCGACTCTTGATTCCCGTTCGCTGTCATCGCCGCTTTCTTCTCGT
>JBBPJY010000044.1:38215-50218 GCA_038088975.1 Xerocomus cyaneibrunnescens
CGTGGCTGTTACGGAATGAAGGTCGGTTTCTTCTTCGACTTGACTCTTGTGTTTTCGTTAGCATCGTCACCATTTCGATCGTCTTGCCAGTATTCCTTGGCCAGACGTATTTCGTAAAGCATACTTAGACCCCTCAGGGCAATGAGTAAGTCTGTATATGTCACTGTCGTCTGCCATGTTTTCTCATAGAACCAACTCTCACAACTATTGGCAGGAATCACAGGATAGCCTCATGCCCTGCAGTGGTCGCTTGTTTTCACACTGGCGTGCACTTAGTTACCCCTGTCGTTGCAATGCTGACCCTTTTCACTCCGGTGAGATAGGAAGCACGAGATTTCAAGTCTCTTTGAGCTCTCGTGAAACGCGACAACGTGGTCAAAGCTGCAGAAATGATCACCTGTCGCAGCGAGCCCGCAGAACCCGCATGTGGCCCATATGGGCCGAATTTCAGTCCACAAATTAATCATCCAATTGGCATGACATCCTTCATTTTACGATTAATCCTTATCCACATGTAACACTTGATGCTTCGTTTACCCAGCCATGACTCAACTCACGCCATGTCCCTTGCACACTCATTTACGCGCCACAGAGTTTTCTGTTCTCCTGACGAGGGATGGTATATTATTGACTATTTTACAGCAACACCTCCCCCTACCTCACCCTGTGAGCAGTCACTGAAACCACTGGGTCTTATCTGCTGAGATGAGGCTTTATGGGCTCAGGAAGGACGGTATCTTCCCAACTCTTATTGCCACTTACCGCCGAGCTGTAGCCGCTGGCAGTGATGGGAAGCACCGTCCGCCAAGAAACACTCGTGATGCACAATGAATGCCGAACACCCATAGAGGGTACTCAAAGGACCTTGGCGCCATCTCACCATACTGCCGCACTGTTTCCGTCCCACAATCTTCTCGTAAAACCCCTCCCGGGGCTGTAGTATGGTGTTGAGACGCCTGCTTTGCTCCATCATGAGGTCTCTCCTTCCATTCGTCATCCTGAGTCTCGGTCTTCTCTCCGCTGCGGAACCAGCACTGTCTCCTTATATTCTCCATGAGAGGCGCACCCACGTCCCTGTTGACTGGACTTTGAAGCGCAGATATGACCACAGCTCATCCCTTCGTCTGCGCTTTGCCCTGACCCAAAGGAACATCAACGGCATTGGCAGGTACCTCATGGAGGTGTCGCACCCCGAGTCAGAGAAATACGGAAAACACTGGTCTCCAGGTGATGTCCTCAGGGCATTCGCACCCAGCGATGAGACAATCAAGGCCATTCGATCGTGGTTATTGTCGAGCGGTGTTGAGAATAACCGCATCCGGCTGACCTCGAACAAGGGTTGGATGGAGGTAAAAGCCACTATTGAGGAAGCAGAGCGTCTCCTTCAGACAGAATACAACATCTACAGTCATATCTCGGGGAAGGAGCACGTTGGTTTGTGGATTTCAAAGGATATGTTTGACGTGGTGCTGATGATGGAACGTATAGCTTGTGACGCATACCATCTCCCTGCTGATATTTCCCCCCACGTAGACTTTGTGATCCCGGGTATACATTTTGATGCTCAACTGACACATCGTGAGAGCAGTGAACTGGCTCATGCCATCAGTCGGCCAAGTGTAGGAAGTGGTCCAAAGACGTCTGGGAAGCCAATACCTGCGCTGCCCACTGACCTTTCGACATGTGACCAGTACATTACGCTCGACTGCTTGCGTGCGCTCTATGAAGTCGAGTACACCCTAAGTGCGACTGGGTCGAACAGCTATGGAATTGGTAATCGAATAGTTTGTCTCGTGCCATATTCAGCTGAAATTCCTATCAATTGCAGTGGAGTACACTCCGAATGCTTACCTTCAGACCGATCTGGACATGTTCTTCACAAACTTCTCACCCACACTCTACGGAAAGTCACCATACATGGTTTTAATTGACGGAGGTGGGGCATACTCCGTATAGAGTTGTATATTGGTCTCACTTTTCGCTCAGGCCATGCACAGACAGAGTTTCAGGACCACAGTGAATCTGACCTTGATCTTCAGTATGGTATGGGTCTTCTCGGGCCATCCCAAAATGTGACTTTATACCAGGTCGGTGATATGGTGGAGGGTTAGCCGGCAAGATATCTCACATGATGTTAAAGCTGATCTTGCTTTTTCAGGTGCCACGTTTAACAATTTCCTCGATGCTCTCGATGCCTCCTACTGCACATTCGAGGGAGGTGATGACACCACTTACGATGCTACTTACCCTGATCCGGATGGGGGTGGATATGAAGGTACAGTGTACATCTCAACATATTTACAAAAGATAGTTTTATGTGTATCCATGTTATCAAGGTCCCGAGGCATGCGGAACTGCTAAGCCTACAAATGTCATCTCGACTTCGTATGGGTCCAACGAAGCTGACCTCTCACCGTTCTATACCGCACGCCAGTGTGCTGAGTATGCCAAACTTGGCCTGATGGGTATCACCGTCCTTTATAGCTCTGGTGACTCTGGTGTTGCCGGAAATTATGGTCTTTGCTTGAACCCTGATGGTTTGTGGCCCACTTTCCCTGACTATGCTCGTTCTTAGTCTCGCATCGACGTGTAGAGCCTCAGACCACCGATGGAAAGATATTCAACCCAACTTTCCCTGGAACATGCCCTTACATCACTTCTGTTGGTGCTACTATGGTCCCACCTAACTCCACTGTCTACGAACCCGAGACGGCTTGCGAGAAGTTCATCTACTCTGGCGGTGGGTTCAGCAACTACTTCGCTCTACCCGAGTACCAGCAGATCGCTGTTGAGTACTACCTGACCTTCTACTACCCCGACTACCCATCCGACATCTGGAACTCTACTGGAAATGTATATTATTACTTCTTTTCGAGTTAGAGAGGCTAACAATAGACATAGTCTCGGGGTTACCCCGATATTTCCGCCAATGGAGCGAACTATGTCATTGCTGTATGGCTTGTCTTATCTACCTGCGTGAAACCCAACACTCACCATCCTCTAGGTCAACGGCGAGTTTCGGCTCACTTACGGGACGTCTTGCTCAACTCCAGTTTGTGGCGCGATCTTTACGATGATCAACGATGCTCGTCTCGCAGTCGGAAAATCGACGATCGGATTCATCAACCCAGCGGTGAGTGCCATCGCCCCTCAGCGAACACTATGCGTCCCAACGAAACTTTTCATGTAGATCTATTCCCCTGCATTCATTGGTGCTTTCAACGATATCACTAGTGGAGATAATCCCGGATGCGGAACTAATGGATACCGTGCTACGATCGGCTGGGACCCTGTGACTGGTCTCGGAACGCCGAACTTCCCCAGGTTGCTTGCAGCTTGGCTTGCGCTTCCATGAGGGGTACGGACGCAAATATAGAAACATGTGCATGAGCTGCGTATCGCGTATTGTTAGTAGCTTTGTATGAGACTCGAATGGTACTTCACCAGAATGTCTTCATCCCCTAGGGGGTATCGAGTTGGAACATATCAGGGTGATGGTCAGGATAGCGTGACATAACATGTACCACCCCTGGACTCCTCTATCGGAACGGCCAAGGAAGTAATTTCCCTGATGGAGGTGGATCAGGTCCTTTTCATCTGCCATGGAGTCCAGGATCGTGTGGACCCCAGTGGGCTTTGTCTCGCTGATTAATGGCATTATGAAGTGGTGGGGCATCATCGCATTGCCATGTCCGCGTTGTGAGCTTGCCCTTCTCTCTGCATATCGGTTTGTCGTACCCCCCTTTCCTGGGCTCAGGTCTGCAGTGTACGAAACAAGCTGGCGCACACAGAGCAGCCAATCACGCCGTTCTATAGATCACCTTGGGTGCAAAAACGCTCATAGGGTGTACGTCTCAGTAACAAGCGTCGATGTCTCACACGGATTTTGTTTCGTGGATCTCAGCACAGGCTGGTATCAACTTGCAAGGGTCCATGGCACTCAAGTCACGTCAAGCGTGCTCCTATCGCCTGAATATTGTCTGAGGTCGGTGTATGACACCCCGCGAATTGGGACCATTTTTTTTGCACCAATATTTACGACAACACGACAGGTCGGATGCATGCTAACTTGCATTTTCTGACATGCCCTTCAACTAGTCAAAAAAAAAAGGTGCAGCTCGAACATAGCGCTGAAGAGCCCGTTTCAAGCTAGCCATCTCGCGGTGCAAAACCGATCAATACGATACCTTCGAGCCAAAGAGACTCACTCTCGGCATTTCCGAGTTTCGTCCTAGCCTCACGAGCACTGTAAGAAATGGCGGAGGGATCAGAAGTAACAAGACAACTATGAACTGGGTCCGACATGTACAGACGTCATGGACGACCGGTGAACATATAGATAATGCTGTGAGGCTACGAGCGTGAGAAGAGATTATCTGAATGCGCGAGGATGAAGCGATGAAGCTCAGAGGTTCAGACGACGTGGGGGAACCAAGGAGGAGAATTGTATTTGAATATTCTACTTTCTGGTATATGTACTCTAGTTTTATTTCATCTGTATGTCTCAGCATCTTCGTCAGTTAGGAGCGGCTCAGTCTTGAGCGTGGTGCTTTGACTGTGGGAATATCGGATTGCCATATTTGGCTTGCTTACACTAACAGATAACAACGCCGAGGGATTGGTGACGAGGTTCGGATATTAAGAGATGTGACGAATTCACTGCTACGAGTAGGGTCGAGTATAAATTCCGCCAGCCGTTGACGACTCGTGGGTCATCGTGATGACAGTGATCAGAGAGGGTGGCTTAAGGATATTGGGTGAGCAAGTATCCGGGACACGAGGCAGTCCTGGATGTGAACTGATTTGATAAGACGACACGTGTAAGGCAGGGTACTTAATGGCATACTGGGAATGAATAACTTTACCCTTCTCTCCGTTGAACTGGCACCTAGTTGAGTATGTTTAATCTGTGGTCAACGAATGGTGAGCACTTGGTAGGACAATCTCGAGATGATGCTGATGAGAACACAAGAGCGGACTCAGAGGGAGAACTGGCCCTGGCCTTCTTCCAGTCGCACAAGGGAAGCAACTACGATGGAGGATTGCAGAAGCAAAACAAGTGAAAGTTCAAATAGTTCTTCCTCCAGTATGGTTCCCCAAAAGGAAGCAAAACCAATCGAAATCGACGGTCGAGATGCCATATATTCAGTTGCATTCCTCGTTGACGGGAAGCATGTCGTGAGCGGTGGCTGGGAGCAGAAAATTCAACGTTGGCGGGTGAAAGACGGCAGGGAGGGAGGGATGCCGATGGACACGGGGAGTATTGTCCGCAACATTGCAGTGTCACGAGATGGAAAGTGGATCGTGAACGGGACAGGTAACGGCAAGGTGCAAGTTCGAAATGTGGCGAGCCACGAAAAGGCGATCGAGTTCCAAGGACATGGCAATTCGGTGTGTGCAGTCGACGTCTCACCAGACGCGACGCGAATCGCAACCGGATCGTATGATGGGACTGCCTGCGTCTGGTCTCTCTCTGGCGGGCGACTTCTCGGCCCATTGCGACATGCCAACTGGGTGGTCGCTGCGAAATTCTCACCGGACGGACGTCTTCTCGCCACTGCTGTATGGGAACATTGCTCTGTTTGGGTATACGATGCCGACAGCGGGCGCGGCCTTGTTGACGTCCCAATCCAAGTTGGGTCAAGTTTGAATAATTCCCTTGCGTGGGCGAGCGATGGAAAGCAACTCTTTGCTTTATCTGTCGATGGAAACATCCACCGTCTCGACGTGTCCACTGGGACAATGGTTTCAAAGTGGCCCATTCACCGTAGTGGGGGTGCTCGGTGCATCGCTCTAGCAAACAACGGCACGTTCATCGCAACCTCCGATGGCCGGTCGGTCTCATTTTGGAGCACTACGACGCAAGAGCAAATCGGGTCTGTCATCAAGCACGCTCATGCTGTCTGGTCTATGGCTATATCCGCAAACTACGACCTAGTGGCGGGTGGAGACAAGAAAATCACTCTTCATGGTCTTTGTGATGTGCTTCCCCCTTCCTATATCAATGATGTATGTGACTGATAGCTAAGTTTTGACTGGTCGGATGGATTTCTAATCATAAGTTCCTCTGTTGACCGTCACGGATCCCTTGCAACCAGGAGATGGGTGGATCTGTTGATATACGGGACGATGACCCAGGTACGTTTATTTGCAACCTGATCCTGGTCTTCTGATAGTCATGCCCATTAGACGAAAGAATAGCGAATCTGGAGGAAATTATTCAAGAGCTACGTGTCCAGCTCACCGAATCTCAACAAGAAGCCGACCTGGAGCGGCAAAACCTCGTCCGCCTCGGGAGCTCGAGTATGTCCATTGTTCACTAACTCACGTTCAACTTGAATTCATGTTCACTAGATAGCGAAATCGTGCTTCTCAAAAGAACTGTCGAAGAACTCCGCAACGAGCTTGTCAATTCCCAACGTGCAGCGGATGAACAAAAGGATAATCTGCGTTTAGATATTCACCGGCAGGAGACAATCTCAAGTGCGTTCGTCGTCACCCTGATTTGCGCTTCCCTTACCGAGTTTTTGTGATTGGTGTTGATCACGCAAACTGATAGGAGATCTGGAGGACACTGTTCAGCAGCTTTGTGACCAGCTTGCCACCTCCCGGCGCACTGCTGATCAAGAGAAAGACCGCCTCAACGAAACCATCACACAACTAGAGC
The DNA here is from genome assembly GCA_038088975.1 of Xerocomus cyaneibrunnescens. Classification (NCBI taxonomy): domain Eukaryota; kingdom Fungi; phylum Basidiomycota; class Agaricomycetes; order Boletales; family Boletaceae; genus Xerocomus; species Xerocomus cyaneibrunnescens. The sequence goes on from JBBPJY010000044.1 coordinate 44,883, forward strand.
AAACTAACCAGGAACTCCACCACAAGGCTGATAGTCTTGCCAGGATTATCCGCGCACATGAATACAAGCATGAGTGTGAGATCCAATATGCTGAAGGCTGCATATATGATGCTGCCGAATCCATTCTCGAGATGGCGGACACCATAACCGAAGATATAGCAGGAAACGAACTAATTATCGACTGGATTGCTGGTGAGTCTCGGTGGTTGGCACTGGGATAGATATCTAATCATTATTGTCAGACTTCAGGAATCGATGTGTGAAGAAGTTGGAAGGAATTGCAGATGAAGCATCGAACGCCAAGAAACTGGACGATGCAATTTCAGCATACTCTACTGCATTACTACTCAGTCCCTCCACCACGAATGCCACGCTAATCAAGTGGGCGAGCATCAAGTTGATTCGTTGCTCGGCACATGACACATTGAGTGCCGCGGCCAAGGTATGCTCTTCATCATCGGTGGAGTATGGCTAGTGAGACTCTCGGGTTAGTTCAAGGTTTCGAGATTTGTTATTTACCGTGTCATCTGCGACATTCTGGAAGAGGATGGTCGCTTCTTCGAGGCTGTTGAGTGTTTCCAACAAATGCAGAACGACTCGGAGTTGGCGGGTGACAGGTGTACCCTCGATGAGCGAATGCAGTGGCAGCACGGTAAGGGGTTCGAGTGGTGGTACAGCCCGGGCTGATTCACACGTCCCCTAGAATTTCGAGGGCGTTGTGCCGAGAAGCTGGAAAGGCTGGGTGATACCGCAAGGGATTTGTGGAACCATGGCGAGGCTATCGGACACTACTCGAATGCACTCTTACTTGAACCGACAAACCTTGATGACATTCTTCTCAAGCGTAGCAATGAGGTATGAGTTTATTCTATGTCGCATCAAATGGCCTCAATGATGCATACTATCCAGGTTATCGAGCTTGATCCATCATCCCATAAAGGGTATGAGGGGAAATACACTGCATTACATAGCATGGGCCATTACAGCAAGGCATTTGAGGCATTTAGGATGATGCTCTCAAAACTCGAACGATCACCCGATCCGAAAATTCGCGGTAAACCACTCACATACATCTAATACATTGGAGAATGGTAACTGATTGCGGACAGAGCTTCGTCATCAGTACTTCGACGCGACTTCCGCCATTCAAAAGGTGGTCCAGCGGACCATCCGCAACATGCCACGTGTACTCATAGATACCACCACCGGTCATCTCTACGATAAGCTACAGCAAGCAGCGGCATTCGAGGAACTGACGACCTATGATGAGCTGCGGTCTTCCATGACGACTCGTACTCAACTCAATCATGCACGTATTCTGAAAGAAGTGAAGGAGTTCTACCGATACGTAATGCTGTCGCACAGGTGGCAGCCTCATGAGCCGACATTCCAACAACTCGAGAATAATTCAGTATACGACTTACCACCATCCCCGGCCTTCAGCAAGCTGGAAAATTTCTGCAAGCTCGTATGCAGTCTTCACTTCAAGTGGGCATGGAGCGATACTTGCTGTGTAAACCAGCTCGACAAGGGAGTCCAGCAAGAATCATTGGTTGCCATGTTCAAGTGGTATCGTAGCTCGTCGCTCACAATCGTTCACCTTCTCGGTGTCTTGTCAGAGTCGCAGGAGATTGGCTCTCTGTGGAGGAGTATCTGGAACACTCGTGGGTGGACATACCAAGAATACGTTGCTTCGGAGGTCGTCCGATTCTACACCGAGGACTGGCAACCGTATCTTGACTTGGACATATTCAACCACAAGGAGTCGCCGATAATCCTTTCTGAAATGGAGCGAGCAATGAATTTCGCAACACAGGAGTTAGCCACCCTTCAACCAGGCTTAGACAGGGCGCGCGCGAAGCTTTATCTTGCTTCTATGCGTCAAACGACGCGTGAAGAGGATATCGCATACTCACTATTCGGTATTTTCAATGTTGCACTCCCAATTATATATGGCGAGGGCAATCAGGCGGTTGGTCGCCTGTTAGAACATATCCTGACGCGCTCGGACAATGTCACGCTTCTTGCCTGGACTGGGAGGAATTCGGGTAGTCATCATAGCTATCTCCCTGTCGATCTTACTGTCTACGACCAAATCGTGCCGCTGCATGTTCCACCGTCCATGGACAGGACTAGAATGGAGGGTATGCTTGTGGAATTGCACTCATCACTGCCTGACCTCTCGCCTGCCACTGCGCTATACGAACAGTTCTGTGGTCTCCCCCCACTGTCACTCGTCGCTGGTCGATTGAGACTCCCGGGTATTGTTTTCCCCCTCAGCGACCTCACACCTCTCTCGGAATCAAATCCAGCGTCTGACATCTCTGTTTATCGCGCGGTGACACCCATCATCGGGGATGTGGAGATCAAGACCATGGACAATCTGGCTACGATGGAGGGTTTACTTCTAGTACATCCCTGGATCAGTCCCCTTCTCGACCAGGACTTTTCATGCGGTATTCCTCAGTTCGATCTTGCGACACGTGCACTCCGGCTCGTCGTTCGCCTCAGGCAGCCATTTGGTGCATTGCTGCTTGCACCGTTGGCTCGGGCACAATACAGACGGATCGCGACGGACAGTTTGATCATGGTTCGGGTTCACGAGGAGACATCATTGACCGAATTGATGGACAGCATCCGTACAGTCGACATACAGTAGCAGATCGATGACTTTAGACCATTGACGACGTATGACACTCTACCCCAGACTGGCGACAGTGGAAGAGTCACTTTCGTACTCTGATTTAGTCGTCTGCATTGTGATTGCAATGCACTCAATGTCGCGATCAGGCCATCAGAACCTCTCCTTTCGGTAACGGTCAAGAGGTGTCCAATCGCAAGCGCTGAGTCGTTTAGAGAAATAAAGAGGACGCTTAGGAAACTACATGAAGAACTGAGTCGTGCAGACAAGTAGAACAGGACAAACAGTATCCCATGCGATACAGGGTCATTTCTGTGACAACATAGTCGACATTGCTCACACCAAAAAGGCCGACGGTCAGCCTGCTAGTTCCATCTCCATTTGCACGACCAGGAAGGACACCGGTGTCTCTGAGATGGCTAGCAAGGAGAGGCAGCTGCATCAAGGTCAGCGGTGGTGTACCTTGTGTACTGAGACATGGGTGAGCTGGGGTATGTTAGTCAAAGTAGTAAAAATGTACATTGAAGTTTTTGTCTGGGATGGCGAGTATTTGGAGGTCAGGATGCTCGCGGACTCTCTCTGCGATGAGCTGGTTCAAGGAGAAAATATCTGGCATGGTTCTGCAGTAATAAGAATGAGATCAGTAAATTTGCACACTATATACACTAGGAGTACCTGCAACAATGGGTATGAGCTGCAGTACGTTAGTATGGAACGACTAGAGCCATCTCACCTAGGTGGACCAGCAAGCCACAAGCGAGGAGTACTAAGCACGTGGCAGGTGATTATATAACATACAATGGCATCACCACCGAATTGGGGCTAGTTGGTTAAAATAAGGCGCGCGAGGATAAGCCGATAAAACTCAAGTGTTCAGACAATGAGGGAGGAAAGCAGGAATACTTGTTTGTTCCTGTCCTGCTTTTCGTTCCATATAGTTGAATTAACTCCCAAGTGTCTAGAGTGGGACTTCGCCTGTTAAGAGCAGGTTGGGCTCAGTTAATCAGATGCCTTACTTGGCTTGCCTACACCAACATAATATGTGCCAACCCTGTCATGAATCCGTAGCTAATGCTTTCACTCAACTCTTGATTCCCTTCAGTCGTTGTCGCTTTCTTTTCGTGGCTGTTACAGGATGAACTTCGGTCGGTTTCTTCTGTCGAAATAACGAGCGCGCGCGCAGCCACGAACGCGACTGCCGCAGAACCTGCACGTGGCATACATGAGCAGAATATCAATCCACAAATCAACCATCCGGTTGGCATGACCTCCTTTATTTCACGATTAATCCTTGTCCACAGACACCGTGTAACACTTGATGTTTCGTTTAGCCAGCCATGTCCCAACTCAAGCCATGTCCCTTACCACACTGATTTACGCGTTACAGAGTTCTCTGTTCTCCTAACAAGCGATGGCATACTATTGACTATTTCACTGCAATACCTTCCCTTACCTCACCCTATGAGCAGTCGCTCCAATCACTACGTCTTATCTATTGAGATGAGGCTTCATTGGCTCAGAAAGGATGGTATCTTCCCAACTCTTATCGTCACTTACCGACGAGTTGTAGCTGCTGGTAGGGTAAGGAGCCTTGTCTGCCAAGAAACACCCGCGATGTTTAATATACACCGAGCTCCCACAGAGGGTGCTCGGAGGACCTCGGCGCTGTCTCACCATGCTGCTGCACTGTTCCCGTCCCGCCGTCTTCCCATAAAATCCCTTCTGGGGTTGGAGTGCGGCGTTGAGACCCCTGCTCTTGCTCCATCATGAGGTCCTTCCTTCCATTCGTTATCCTTAGTCTCGGTCTTCTCTCCGCTGCGGAGCCAGCACTATCTCCTTACATCCTCCACGAGAGGCGCACCCATGTCCCTGCAGACTGGACTTTGAAGCGCAGATATGACCCCGGCTCACCCCTTCGTCTTCGCTTTGCCCTGACACAGAGGAACATTGATGACATTGGCAAGTACCTCATGGAGGTGTCGCACCCCGAGTCAGAGAAATACGGAAAACATTGGTCTACGGCTGATGTCCTCAAGACGTTTGCACCCAGTGATGAGACAATCGAGGCCGTTCGATCATGGCTATTGTCGAGCGGTGTTGAGAATAACCGCATCCGGTTGACCTCGAACAAGGGTTGGATGGAGGTGAATGCCACTGTTGAGGAAGCAGAGCATCTCCTTCAGACAGAATATAACCTCTATGGTCACATCTCAGGGAAGGAGCACGTTGGTTCGTGAATTTCAAAGGTTATGTTTGACGTGGTGCTGATAATGGAACGTATAGCTTGTGACGCGTACCACCTCCCTGCTGATATTTCCCCCCACGTAGACTTTGTGACCCCGAGCATACATTTTGATGCTAAGCCGACACAGCGTGATAATAGTGCACTAAAGACGTCTGGGAAGCTGGTACCTGCGCTGCCCACTGACCTTTCGACATGTGACCGGCACATTACGCTTGACTGCTTGCGTGTGCTCTATGAGATCGAGTACACCCCATGTGCGACTGGATCGAACAGCTATGGAATCGGTAAGCGAATAGTTCGTCTCGTGCCATAATCAGCTGAAATTCCTATCAATTGCAGTGGAGTACACTCCGAATGCTTACCTTCAGACCGATCTAGACATGTTCTTCAGGAACTTCTCTCCCACACTCTGCGGAAAGTCACCATACATAGTTTCAATTGACGGAGGTA
>JBBPJY010000045.1:25598-43540 GCA_038088975.1 Xerocomus cyaneibrunnescens
TGAGAATCTGCTGTGGTCTGCTCTGGCGAAGGGTCGGTACTATAGGCTGATGGTGAATGCAATGGGTCTGTGTCATCACGGATAGGAAAGAAGATATCCTTTCGAGGAGATATCGTGCTCAGCAGATGCGCGAGCGTGTTCGGGGATGGGGGTTCTAGCCTGGATGCGAGATGGCGAGAATAAATAGCACCGGCTGGAACGTCAATTACTGGAACGTCCTGCGATGGGAAGGCTGATCCAACATCGGTGGGATTCACAGGACGGAACTTGCGGTGGGTGGGTAAAGGGGAGGGTACCGTGGAATCAGCGGAACCTAGACAGGACAAAAAGTTGGAATGGGAAATTGTGCAAGGAGGATCAGGACAGAAATAGCAACCTTGTACAGAAGCATACTGCGCCCAATACGCATCCTCTCCCTCGACAGCGTCGGTGCCACTTTGTGGAGGTAAGGGGGAGGTAAGGTCCTGTTCCCCTGCCCCGTAGGCGTCCCAATAGGAGTCATCATCACTGCTGCTGCTAATATGACCGGCTTCAAGGAATGAAAGTGGCGGAGGGCCCACACCACGCACGGAGCCACTAGTAAGTGATTCTTGTGGTGTCGAATATGAGGGAGACGGGAATGGCATCAGGCGGAGGTCATGATACTCCCAACCGTGACTATCATCCCAATGGAAGAGCATTCGCAGCCCCTGTGCATTTGAGGATACCTGTACATGGGCAAACGTAGACTCGGAGTCTGACGTGTAGCGTGTTGAAAAGCTGGCGTGATCGGACGATGGGGGTAAGTGGTCCAGAAGGTCGATAATTTTGGCGCTGTCAGGAGACGGCCAACAGAGGTATTCGACAGGGGAAGAGGGGGATAATTGGAGGAAGCGGTGTCGCTGACGGAGGGGGGTAGAGATGAGATGTGGCGGGAGGGGGTCGACGAGCGGAGAGATGTACTGGAGAACGAGCTGGACGGTGTGGGCTGGGAGGGGGTACATGGTGGTCGCGGAGAGAGCCTGCTTATCATCTTCAGTAGGCCGAGCGGGACCCCCCCGTGATCTGATCTCACACCCCCCCCATGACCTCATTATTTTTAGTCCCACACTCCCGCCACCACACAGTGGTTCGCTTGACGACATCCATCTCACACCTCCACCCACCTCGCACTCCAGCCATGCGAGTCTCGGTCTTGTTCGCCTGTCTGGCATTGCCCCTCCTCTCTGCCGCTCAGGTATTCCTTCTCTTCCCTCCCTCCTTCCCCTTCACTGACGTCCCCGTTCCTCCTCCAGTCAAGCTCGCAAGTGTCTCCTTCCCTGATCCCGTTGGAGTACATCCTAACTCTACCCCAGTAACAGCTCGCAGACCACTATCACCGCCGCCCCGAGTTCAGCCAGCCAGTCAGCGTCTGCCTCTGGCAATGGGACCGCCACCGGATCAGGGAGCATCTCGGGCTCAGCCAATATCACGGCTAGCTCTGCTGGAAACGCAACTACGGCCGCAAATACCACTGCTCCCCTCCCAACAGCTCCTACTACTGTCGCTGGTGCAAACGGTGGTGGCCTTAACGGCGGCGCACCAAGTCCAGGAACATCCGCATCTGGGGGCATATACGGCCCACCAGATGGCTACATTGCTGCTGCAGACGCACTTCGGAGCGCTGGGTTACTTGGGTTTGTCGGGTTCGCCGTTGGGGGGGCTATGGTTCTTGTTTGATTCCAGTTTGGTCATGTGCATGCGGTATACCTCCTGGGACATTCCAGGCACCAGGACTCTACCTGTGATGGACTTCATCAACGATTCCTTTGGACCGTGCTAGGTTTGCAGATACTTATATGTATATCTGGCATCGCATCTACTCCCTTTCATTGACTCTTTACCTACCTTAGTGGACTTTTCTTGCAGCAACTACCATTCAGACTGATGAATAATAGTTGAGTGTAGACACTGTAAAGCATGACCATCTCGTAGACCCTCTTTTGGATTATTTAACCCAAAGACTTGCGGTTCGTCATTGGTTGAAACGCAGAATTTGTTCTGCTGGGCGTACTGTATGTTGCGGTCATTGGTCTTTGCCAGAATCGTTCAGCGCCACTGGCACTCATCGTCCCATCGATTTGCCCGATTCCACCTACTGTCGCACATGTCTGAGACACACCCAACTGTAAAACGCCGGCGGACGGATGTCAAGGTGCGGTGCTGTTATACTCTTGCAGCACGCCAACTTCAATAGTCACTCGAAGACAATAGGAACACACGACGGGACTTTTCATTGCGACGAAGCATTGGCTGTTTTTCTTTTGCACCTCACGGAGACATATCATACCGCAGGTACCCACATAGAGGAGCTTTCACTTCCACTTTCTTAACAGTTAGTAGGTGTGAAGCGCAGCAGGGACCCTGTCGTCTTAGATGCATGCGACATCGTTGTTGATGTCGGTGCAGTATATGACGAAACCAAGCAACGCTTCGATCACCACCAGAGGGGTTTCCAAGAAATATTTGGCCACGGATTTACGACCAAATTGTCATCTGCCGGTCTGATTTACAAGTATGTAGGTCATCCGTCGTGCGCCAACCGCATCGCTGAGTCGTTGGACCAGACACTTTGGAAAAGAAATCATTGCTGCTCAAATCGGCGTCGAGGCTGACCACCCCAAAGTCCACGTACTTTGGTTGAAACTATATAAGGTGAATTCTAGCGTGCTATCGTCTGTTTGATGACTCATGTTCGCTGTAGGAATTTATTGAGGCTATAGATGCCATCGACAACGGCATATCACAGTATTCCTCCGAGGAACAATCAAGATACAGCAATCGAACTGATCTATCAAGCAGAGTGAGCTGGCTCAATCCTCCATGGAACGAGCCCATCGGTCCCCGAGACATCGACGTGCGTTGAAGTCAACGATTTGATGGTTATTCTTACTCGTTTGATAGTCGCGCTTCGTCGATGCCTCTCGGCTTGCAGGTGAAGAATTTCTCGGGAGACTGAGGTACTATGCGAACGCTTGGCTACCTGCGCGAGACATAGTTCTCGCTGCTCTCTCTGTGCGGTGCAATGAAGAGCCAAACGGTCGCATCCTTCTGTTTCATCGCTTTGTCCCGTGGAAGGTAAGCTTTGCACTGCATACAATCAGTGGTTTTTGCTTCTTCAACAATGTAGGAGCACCTCTTCCAACTCGAAGCCGAGCAAGGAATCCCCGGAGACCGTCTGCCGCTCTTTGTCATTTATCCTGACGATTCCAGTGGGAATTGGCGTGTTCAAGCCGTCTCCGTCTCCGCTGATAGCTTTGTAAGCCGCAAGGCACTTCCAGAGGAATGGAGGGGTCTTCGGGATGAAAGTTTATCCAAGTTAGCCGGAGTTGATGATTGTATCTTCGTGCATGCCTCAGGGTTTATAGGAGGCGAGTTATCACATACGGTTGCATTTCCCTCCTGTGTCTAATCCTGAAATGACAGGGAATAAAACGCGAGAAGGCGCTCTCAGCCTTGCGAGACTAGCATTGAAAATGTAAGGATTGTGGCAGTGAATGATGATGGCATGAACCGCCTTCGATTATAATGACTAGTGTGATTGAACTTGGCGACGCGTACCACTCGATCCACAACACGCCGAATACACATGTTACGACGACTAGTCTAGATTCAACGAGAATGTGAAATAGGTCCTAGTCACACGATGCCATGCGCTAGCAGGACGATGGTTCTCGGACGACCACCTCGTGTTTTTCGCATGCACATCACAGCCGTACCACGATGTAGAAGGCCTTCAATAGCTCGGGTTCACACTTTCGCTTCGCCTCCTCGTAGCCATTAACTTGCATTTGTTCCAAGCCTCCTGGAAGATTTTAACGAATGCCTTACATCAAGACTCATTATCACCCATTCCTTTTCGTCCTCATCACGGTTTGTGCGATGGCGGAGCTTGGGCTTGCAGCTTTCCTGATCAGTACGGGAAACGAGAATCACAACTGGCCCAGTGCTCACTATCATTCATTGTGCGTGCCTTGAAGTAAGGTTTGTAAAGCTCACTGACGGTCTGGAGTAGGCTGATTCTTTTCGAGTTCAACGCTGTCTGGACGACGATGTTCGGGACAGCTTACTTGCTTTGGATCGTGGACGGTGCCGTGCACTTCCTCGCCAGCATAGCAAGCTCTATCATTTGGCTAGTCATCACCACAGTGCTCTGGGTAAGTGCAGCATCATTGACACATTGACTAGGATTGATAGGGCTGCTCTTCTACAGGGGGTTGCTGCGGGCGTGATGCATAATACGCGGACAGGAGGTGACTGCAACTGGATGTCAGATTCCTCTGTACTCGTGGACCCAAGTTCGCCTTGTGGTCAACCCCAACAGCTAACCAGCATCAGCAGTTGCAGAGAAACGCTCACTGTGGAGGCGGTAGGGTGGGTGGAGTTCGGATTGTGCTTTCTGACGCTACTCGCAACGTGTATGTGGCTGCGAACAAGCAAGCGGAGCTATGTGAGTGGATCTTGCAGACTAGTCTGACCAAAGACACGAAGATTAATTATCGGTTGGACCATGTGACAACAGCACTCTAGCTTCTACGTGTAGGGGGACAGAGGTTGAAACGTCGAACATTTTCTTGGAGTATTCGTAGTTGGACGTGCATACGTACATCAGTAGACCTTACTCTTGGTACCTTCACTCGAGGTGGCCAGTCGCCATCAAAGGGTCCGAGGAAATCGGCAGATGGCCGTTTTATCTGATAAGGGACTGCAGTAAGCAGCTTAGTCATTTCCGAACCAGCAGTGATAAAATTTATCTGATAACGGTCACGCTGAGAGCTCGACCTCCGCGTTTTCTCCAAGCGCCAATGACACTCGCAGTATTCGCCTCGCATTCATGTCTCGAAGACAGCGTCGCCACCAGTGGCGACCAGCTTCACACTAGCACTACTTCACCCCCCGGAACCAGTGAATATCCCCCAAGCGAACAAGTGGTATCTCCTGCCAGAGCAGTCTTCGTACGGTGCCTTGCACTTCTATGTGCTTGCTCTTTGAGCATTGGAAGCCATTAGTATATCTCTTTCCTTCGTTGATGCTTCGAGCTTACATCTGAGCAGTGCGTCGTACACCCTCGCTCCTCTCAAGTCCCGGCTGTCTCGAGAGCTTGGGACTTCCAACACAGAGTTCAGCCTCTTGATATCAGCCTATAGCCTGAACGGTACCTGGACTCCCCTTGTTGGTGGAATGTTGGCCAACAAATTCGGAACCACACTTGCGAGCATCCTCGCCACTGGGACCGTTTTCCTCGGTAAGTTCCGAACCTTATTCGGCCATGCCCATCCCTGACGATCAGCAAAGGTCAGGTGCTCTTACTCATCGGAGAGACGCAGCAGAGTGTCCGTATGATGACTTTAGGCTTATTTATCTATGGCCTTGGTTTGAGTCCACTTGCAGTTGTTCAAGAGTCCATCATCGTGCGATTTTTTCACTCACATGGATTAGGCATATCAATGGCCATGGGTCTTATCGCTGGAAAATGCGCATCGTTTGTAGCAGCACGCGCATCCTATCCACTCTCTGTCGCATTTGGACGCCACGCGCCATTTTATGTTTCGGTAGCATTGACGAGCTTCTCTTTCATCATCAACCTCATCTACATGTTCGGGTCCCACTGGTTGATCAGAACGTCCGGAGTAACTCTCGAAGCTGCCGAGGTTCGGCGTGAGGCTCGGCAACGCGCTATTTACAGTATCCCTGAGGCGATGGCTCTTGAAAAGGTGGCCAAAAAACGCCATGTAAGTCTGAAGGAAGTACCACGACTCGGTGACGTGTTCTGGGCGTAAGTCTATCCTTTCTACCTTGTACTTCTATTGACTCGTCGGAAGATATATCGGCCTGAATGTGCTTTGCGGAGTGTTGTGGTCCCCGTTCACTCATCTAGCTGCGTAGGGACGACGCTTTTCCTGGCGACGTTGTTGCTCATAGCATTGTCAGAAACCTGCTGGAGAAACGATATGATCTAAGCGAGGGGACCGCCAGTATGCAAGCATCATATCTTCTTGCTGGCAGCATAATCTTATATCCAGCTGTAAGTTACTCAGCAATACCACCCAAGTACGACTGAACTCTATGAGGCAGTGCGGGTATTTAGTAGATCGCATGAATGACCCGAGATCGACTCCACGGATGTTCGTGCTTTCTTCTCTTCTGACCATGTTCTGTTATGCATGGCTAGCAATGCCACCGGAGTGGACACGAACTCCCCTGCCTGGAGTTATCTCTTTTGCTGGTGGCTTCGGGTTTGCTCCGCGTAAGTTCTGCACCTGTACGTGCTGCTGTGCTGACTCTCTAGAAGTTTTGTTAGTGGTCATCGTGCCCTCTATCGTCCCCCTGAAGTATGTTTCCACCACCCTCGGCGTACATAAGGCTGTGAGTGCTATGAGAAATCGCAACATCCAGATGATCACCTGCCTTCATCCGACAGCTGGAGCACACCGGGTCTACTATATTTCAGACACTGACTGGAATCTTGCTCGACAACAAATTTCTGGACGACAGGTCCAAGCTACCAAATATCCAGCTTCTCCTCTATGGATTGCTGTTCTTCAATGTTTTACAGCTGCTCAGCTTGCATGGCCTGAGTTACCTTGATAGGTGTAGAAGGGGAACAGATCGAGATCCCTATTACCCAGAAGATTTACTTTTTGCGGGTGGCTCTGATTCCACTGCTTCTATGCATAGCCCTCTCGACTCAGCTCCAATAGCTGAGCGGATAACACTTTTGTCGCGCAATGACGGAACTTCCTGGAGTCCTGCGCATAATGTTTGCCGGCGATCCGAAAGACGCCGGGGTCGCCTCTTTGCTTGGCTTTCGGCCTTGCTCATCTGCGCAGCATGGGTTTTATTCTTGGGTACTGCATGGTTCCGGTTGCGCCCGAGGGAAGAGAGGGGCATACAAGAATCATAACACATACATAGTCAGATTCACTGATCAGATGCTCAAATTGAGTGCAGGTCATGTACACAAGGGCATCGATATACAACACATCTGTTGTCTCATCTTCGTTTAATGCTTACTAGCCAGTGACCCTTGTTATTCCCAACTTCCGTACAATCGGAGGACGCCGTAGTAGAGGCAGCGTCCTTGAAGAGATCGACTGATAATGGAGACATTAGATCAGGGTCCGGCTTAGGGAGGGGGTTGCAACGCGTTTGTATATCCGATCTTCTCCCCTTTCTTCGGTCACTACGCGTAACTGGCAGGGTCGCGCGCCATCGTTCAACCATCTGCCGAGTCTCAGTCAGGTCCCTGGGCTTGATATACGGTTCCGACACTGGATTTTCATCATCATCTCTTTCAGATATACTCAAGGGAGCACACGCATCTGCTCGGGCGGATGACGACACGTCTAGTTAAAACTCAGCCTTTAAATGTGTTTTGATTCGAAAAGAGTTTACCGTCGCTTTGTCCTGCCCAACTTGACAAAGATTCTTGAATGGTATCTGCACCACCACAAGTGTCAGATGGTGGTATGTCAAACTGACCCATCACGTATTCAACTGGTTCTGGTAGCTGCGATGAAGAACAAATTAATGACAAAATTGCTAATTTCGACAAGTCGTACTCCACTTACGCTTGGAGGAGAATAGCCATCATCGATATCAAGCGCAGAGGCCAACCAATATAAGATGGCATGCATGACAGTAGGCTGCATTGCTCGCGCATCGAATGGCGGTGAGACATAGGCATTCGTCCATCCTGGTGATTGTTTTGGTAAAGCAGCAAAGGCAAATGTGTGCACACTACCATCAGAAAAGACCCCAAACGTCCAATGTTGATAGGAGGTTACAATGAAGTAGAAGCATTGTTTGCGGACACACAAGTCCCAGAGCTACGAGGAATGAGCTTCGTCAATGACTAGAGATAAGTATGAACCTTGCACCAAAGACGCTCTTTCCCTCGCAAGCGGGTGTTGCCAGCAGGCAGCTAGAATGATCAAATGTTTAGTTTCTCGTACCTGTGATATGCTGGTCGCAACTTACAGATTGTAATTCGGTAAATTGCCACATATCTTCGCTAGAGAGCACCCAGGGAGGCTGACAAGCAACAAGCACAGAGTTCGAAGCAATCTCTGGGGTTGATGAGCATTCCGTGCGAGTAAAGTAAAATTCCTTGAAGATGTGGTCGTCATAGTGTTGTTGTGTCTCTGATACGAAGCCCCATTCATTGGTTTGAGGGTAAAGAATGTGCAGAATACGTTGTACAGTCCTCAGAGGGAAATGGTCAATCCAAGCCCAGAGTCTGACAGATAATTTCAACGAATCGTCCCACAACACAAGTATGAGAGCGAGAATAGAATGACATACCGATTAAACTCTGTCACTGGCGCGGGTAGGGTCGAGCTTATTTTGAATTTCCGAGCTGAGGGCACAGTCAGGACTTCCCCAGTCCGCTCATCCTGGTCTCTTAAGCTTGAGCCTAGGGATGTATTTGGTACATTTGCCGTGACCCCTAATGCAGGTTAACGGCGTCAGTAAACATCATATATCGAGTACACGCCGAGCTGACAATTGTTAACCAGGTTGTCAAAGGTATCGTCCAAGCACTGGATCGAAGTAAGGTGTCTTTCTTTCCTGAACCGAGTGGAAAGTGTGTTGCGATGGCTTTTGTGTCCGGATGGCGGGACGGCTGGAGCCTCGCGCCCGTATTTCAGTTCAGGGAGTAGTGCATCTTTCATGTAGCCGCGAAGGTCGTCGATACCCCACCAAGCCATCTTACCCAGCTGTGCCTGTAGAACGAGGGATATCTTTCGGGGAAAAGGGTAGAGGAATGTAGAAAGCAGTTACAAAGTATATTGACGACCCACATCGCGGAGCACTTAAGTACTAGCAGTGGAGACCTTGGAGCCCTTGGCAACCGGAGAATACAACGCCCACTTATTGTTGTAGAAATTAGTACTCCTTGTACCAGCACCTTGTATGAATTTAGACACCGGCAATTCCCGCTACGCCGGTAATTTCCGGTAGTGTCCGATCCTGCGCTCACTCTGACTGGTGGTCCTCCGCTATCACCTCAAAACCCCGTCAAGAGGTCAGTTCTACGTATCCCTGGACATCTGACTGTTGAGTGCATGCTCTAAGTCCGCCGTTCTCCTGAGACAGGCTCCAGGTCCCAGAGAACAGGGGTGGATGTTGTTGCATTCTCTTGGATGCGCGAAATCCTGGTCTGACCGTTTTCATCATTCAGCCTCGGCATGGGTGCATACAAGTATATCAGTGAATTGTATAAGAAAAAGCAGTCCGACGTGCTGCGGTTCCTTCTTCGCGTTCGGTGGGTCACGAAAAGGCACCTGTTCTCCTCTCCGCTAACTACAACGTGGTACAGATGCTGGGAGTACCGTCAGCTAAACGTTATCCATCGGGCATCCCGCCCATCCCGTCCAGACAAAGCGCGTCGTTTGGGTTACAAGGCTAAGCAAGGTTATGTTATTTATCGTGTGCGCGTCAGGCGGGGTAACCGCAAAAAGCCTGTTCCGAAGGGTGCACTTCCTTCATCCCTCTTGTACTTCTGGTGGCTGAAATGCTCGTCAGGTGCTACCTATGGCAAACCCGTTCGTCAGGGCGTCAATCACCTCAAGTTCCAGCGAAGCTTGAGGAGTGTCGCCGAGGAACGTGTTGGTCGCCGCTGTGGCAACTTGCGCGTTCTGAACTCGTACTGGGTCAATCAAGATGGTGTTTACAAATACTACGAGGTGATTCTTGTAGATCCCAGCCACAAAGCGGTACGTGCCAATGTAATCCTTCCCGACAACACGTTGACCACCAGGTTTAGATCCGCAGGGATCCTCGCATCAACTGGATCACAAAGCCAGTGCACAAGCGCCGCGAGGCTCGCGGACTCACCAGCACCGGAAAGCGGGTTCGTTTCAGGAATTTATTCAGAGAAATGTTGACTCATACCTTGATGATGCAGAACCGCGGGTTGGGCAAGGGTCACCGTTACAACCACACGCCGGCCCGCTCAACTTGGAAGAAACACAACACCCTCAGTCTTCGTCGCTACCGATGATTTCATGCACTACTACTCCGTCTCATTACATCCCATTTTACGTCCATGTTTGGTATGGCTGTATGCCCTTCCAACCTTGATAAAGACCATGTGTTGCACTTGAGTTTGTGGGTGTGATCATCTGCTTTGGCTGTGTGAAAAAGGGTGGCTTCCATGTGGAGCTCAGCGGCCTCGTGTTCATTGCGTGTACGTCAATAAATAGTTACGATACTCGACTGCGGTGTCGTGCCGGATCTCTTGTATAGAGGGTGGCCAGCGACGTTTTCCGGCCAATCCACAGAATGGGACATCACAAACCATCGTTCTGTTTACTATTGCATACCTCTTCGATGGTATCACTGGCGTATGCGGGGCTCATGCATCGACTCTTTCTGCGTGCGTCCGAGGTCGGTGGACCACATATTGGTCCCTCGAAGCGTGCCTCCGCCGAGAACACCACGTTGTGGGTGATTCAGGACACGTATGAAGGTTCGAATTTTTTCGAGTACGTCGACATGCGCTTCCCAGTTGACACACCATTGCTAATGGAGTTGCACCACAAAGCACCTTTAATTTTTACACCGGTGCGGATCCTACCAAGTTCGCGCGCACATTCTTCGCGAGTTGACTGGCACTGACGGGCGACATCCGCAGCGGACTAGTAACGTGAGTCTAAATATCCCTGAGTCGATATCAACCAAAGTCTCTCCCAGCTTCGTCAATCAAGAGACTGCGTTCGTCGATGGCCTAGCATATGTAACATCTGACAACAAGGTTATTATGAAAGGCGATGATACCACATGGCTCCCCGAGGGTGTCAATCGTAGCAGGTAATTATCCGGAAAAGCTTGAAAAGATGTCCTCAATGAGCCATTCTAGTGTGCGTATATCTAGCCAAGCCGTTTACAACACCGGTCTCTTCGTGCTGGACCTCGATAGGGCACCCTGGGGATGTGGTGCGTGATGTTACCTTACTTTCGCGTACTTACTCCGATCCGTTTTATAGGTGTATGGCCTGCATTTTGGTATTCAATGAAGTATTCTTAATAAGCTACCCCGTTGACATCACGTTATTCCTAGGACAGTGGGAAAAAACCCATGGCCGCAGGTACGTATGCTCGCCGTCTTCAGAGCTCCTTTTGACTCTGTTGAAGTATGGCGAAATAGACATTCTAGAGGGTGTACACGCCAACGAACACAACCAAGTCACATGGCATACAGCTCCAGGTAAGGCCAATGAAATAGCTTGATCTTTGCTGAGCTTTCGAAGGGTGCAATCTAACGTCCACGACTAACTTCACGGGTACTATCGTGGTAGGTGATTGCAAGGGGTGCTGGTAGATCAAATACACTGACATTGCTCAGCAAACTAACGGCGTAAACAACTTACAGTGTGACGCACTGATCAATAGTAATGCTGGTTGTGGAATCATAGAATGGAGCAGGGCGTCCTACGGTCCATACTTCGATTCGCAAGGTGGCGGCGTGTTTGCGATGAAATGGGATGCAAGTGGAATTGCAGTTTGTCAGCTCACAACAATTTGTATGTTTCGTCGAGGCTCATCTTGGCTCAGGGTCATTCTATCGCGCTGCTATTCCCCAAGACATCACCGACGGTTTACCAGACCCATCGAACTGGGGGGAACCCGTCGCGGAGCTAGCTCCAGCAAATTGCAACATCTCACAATATTTCGTCGACCACTCGATCGTCTTCGGTATGTTTTTCAAACTCGTCTATACTGTTCCTGCTCACTTTCTATCTAGATATCACGTTCTGCGGTGAGCCTCTCGAGGAATGTGTTAAGAGGACCTTTCACTGACTCGTCCGAATAAGGTGACTGGGCCGGTAATTCCTATTCCACTTCCGGATGTCCTGGAACTTGCACTGGGGTATTGATGGACCCATCGAATTTCGTGGTGAGTACTGTGGCCCGCACTCGATCTTTACCTTCACAAATCGTTCGCAGAATGCGTCATGGATTATCAACTCCCTTAAAGTCTACAAAGCTGCAACTTTGGCTGGTGGCTCCGTAAATTCCGCGCCACGGTGCTCCGTCGATCTTTCTCTACTCTTGTATATTGCAGCAGCTGTAGCTTCCTTGCAGACCTTGCTATCTTTGCTATAGGTCCCTACGATGGGCACTGACACTTTATTTCATGACGATGACACTGGATAGAATATAGCTTATCATACCCTGTACTTGTCCTTCTCAGTAGATCAGAGTGAGGTAACCCCATACTATAACTTTAGCTTCTGTGTTTCACCATCTGTGTCTTTGAAATCAACCTCAGCAAAACTAGATCTCAAGGGTGTAATGCTAGCATGTCCCATTTCGAACGCCCAGCCATCTGTCCCCACAGGTACAACTGATAAATCCGGGTTGATCAGAGGCTGGATGTCAGGAGCGAATTTGAATGCGAGGTAAACCTCCGCAGGGGTTGCATTGCCTGCAGAGATAAACCCACTGAGCGAGTCAGCGTTATCTGGAAGTGACTCCCTCTGAGATCTGTGAACCACTGGAACATGTTTGAAGAGGCGGCCGTATGAGTTACGCCACATGCGAGTCCAGTATACTTGTAAACCTTCAGGATCCATTAGTTTATGGATCATGGGAAGGTTCACATTGTACAGATCAACTTCGCCGTCGCGTGTTCTGTCCGGGTCTTTTCCCCAATTTGTCCATAGATATTCCACGATACGGACGGAAAGCTTGTGTGCAGGCTCATGTAAACTGAGGGGTGTGGGACGGAGTACGTGGCCATAAGAGATCGCAATAGCACGTGTGCGAGAAAGTGCAGCAGACATGGCTGCACCAATAGTACCTGAGGAGAGGGAAAACGCGGCTGCAAGACGTGATGAGACTGCTGCTTGCTGGTATAATTGCAATTGCCAACCTGACGTATTCCTACCGAAGTTTGGCCCCGAAATCTGGATGGGGTTAATGGTCCAATATGATAAGTATGGTAGATATACACATACGACGAGATCGATTTCACCGGGATATAAATTGTGGAGAGCGACGTTCGTGCAGGTTGCAGGAGTCTTAAAACCATCGGGCGTGAGCTCAATCGGGGCAGGACAATTTGACTGATGGCCGCACGCCGTCTAGCAGAATCCACTCTGCAATCTCCTTCTCTTTCAACTGTCTTGGGGTATCTGATATTTCACCCTCTATGCCATCTACGGAGAAATGAGTGGAAGGCTAGAGGCATGGCAGGACACATCGACCTGGCTCTCTTGGATAAAAATATCTGCCTCGGGTGACTTCAGTGATTTGATATGCTTTTCCTATACGACTGACGTTGAGGTGATGGTGCTGGAGATAATTGAAGACGAGCATGTCGTACTAACCGATCCAAGACTTTTGGGAACTAGGTATGACGACTCTCACATTCCATTCTATATAGCGGTGAGGAGGTTGTCATGGATGCTATTGCCAGCCTAAAGATGGGGGATACTCACTGAGATCGTTGGTGAGGTGCTGATATAGGCCAAAGATGTAAGGTGACTCGGCGCCTGGCGGGCCATCGTCGTTCTGGTATACAGTAGGAGGATGAGCAGCTTGACGAGGGTAGACGTGAAAGGACACCGACAACGAGCAACACTCTAGGGCTCTCGGGGTACATGATCACCGCAGCGAGGTATCAGCCGAAGATGCCAGAGCCGGGCGTCTGTGATGTTCCCATAATTAAAAAATAGCCAGTGGCCGTACGCCCGATCGTCTTCGCCATCGAGAGCAACGTCTGGGAGTCACTGGGGGTGATTTGTTTACCCGCCCAACGACAAAGGCGCTCGCTGTTGTCCATGATCGACATCTGAATCAGTGCCATGACTGCCAACTCGACGCCTCACTCGTTGCCCGCCATCCCGACTCTTCCCCCCATTAAGATGCACGACGACAGTGACCACGATTCCGTTCATTCACACCCCTCTACCCCACACGATGCATCCTCCCCCCAAGTCGCGACCTGTCCAGCCCCGCCAGCCCTCCCTTCTTCCGCCCACCTTCCTCCACAGCAAAGTCTCCGCAAGTCCGTCTCCGCTGATTCCTTCATCAACTACGAACGAGAGAACTCGTCTTCCTCATCTACTTCGCGACCTCCTCGAGCCACACACGCCCCAGCTGGTTCATCTGGAACTCGCAGGACAGACTTGTCTGTCGACTCTGCACTTCGTTATGACACGGAAGCCGTCCCATTGTACGTTCGGACTCGTGGCCTAAGTATGAGTGCTAGGAGTGACGGTCATGATTCTGCCGTGGAGCAAAACTTCGAACCCAACTCCTGGCAGCCTCCGAAAAAGGTGGGCGATAAAAGCAGAAGAGGCTCAGTGAAAGGCAAGGAGCAGGCGCGACAACCTCGTCGTCCTGGTGACCTCAAGCTTCCTGCCCGCAACCTGCTGCCAGCTGTCCCAGTGAACAGTATGCCTCACCAACATGCCCAGCTTGTATCACGCGATGACTCTCGGCGATTGCATTCCACAACATCCCTCCAGTCATTCCCAAGGCATTCTTCCCTCACAGACGTCATAGCTGGCCGTGTCAGGAGCGGTAGCCTTGGGTTGCAGGCCAACTCAGGGGGTAGAGGCTCGCTGCCTGATGCAGTTCAGCCAATGGTGAGGAACCAGCCAGGTCAATGGATCATGCAGCGAAACTGAGACAACGCAGTCGTTCCCGAAGGAGATTTCTATTGCTGTCGTTGGCACGCCTCGCTGTGGAAAGTCTACATTCGTCTCAGAAGATGCAAGAGCTTATGGCGTCGAAGACTTCACTGCACTCTTTGCCATGTCAGGAAGTTCAATCTCTACGCCCTTCCGCTGTAAGCAGTAAATCTATTCGTTCGTCGGCCTATCCCTCACCCTTTTTAGACACCAGGCGATTAGACTGGGTAAAGCAAAGGGAGCCACCGAGTGTCTCGATTGTGATTCATGAATTGGACATAACAAGACTGACCTCGCCACCTCGCGTAGATGGTATCTTTGTATGCTATGACAGTGGTGATATATCTTCATTCGTGCCTGTCTCCAACTTTCTTCGTGCGTCAATTCCCGTGGCTTGGATCTCCATTCTAATCGCTGACACTTCACTTCAAGGGCTGATACGTCCGATGAAGTACTCTGTAATTGCAGTTGCGCTGAAGTCGGATCTCCCAGCCGCCATCGATCCTCAGACTTCCTTGAGTCTATTCCAACTGCATGATGTTGGCTTGGTACAAGTAAATCATGTCGGAGACGTAGGGAAGATGAGAAAAGCGTTCAAGTTTCTATTAATGTCTATCCTTAGAGTGCCGAGTAAGTGTTTAGACGTCAAACTAAATACTCGACTTCAATCACGTTATGCATCCAGACTCTGACCTTCGCAATCCTGCATCACCGGAAACGTTGGTTTCTCCATTCCCTTTTGAGAGTCGGGGGTCAACCTCAGCGACACCTACTGCATCTTCTTCTGTACCTTTCGTTCGCACTACGTCTCAAGCCAGCTCTTTTCGACTTTCACCGACGTCTACCCTCCCATCATCACCTCCTCCACTAGCAACGTCTCCAACGCGTGCTCGCTCAACATCAGACTTGTTTTCGGAGCATGAGAAAGCAAGATCTCGCAGTTCAAACGAACGGAAACTATCAAATGCCCGTAGCGTCACTAGCCTTGTAGCGAGCAACAGCCTACAATCACCATCCGTTTCATCCTCACATCCGGTGAAAGATGATACACTCGAGGATGATGACCGCCCAAAACATAAAGAACCGTGGGTATTCCCTTTTTGTACTTTGCCCTCGACTGAGGTTGCTGTTGAAAAGCCGATCGGTTCAGTATGCCACTCTGGACGAACTCCTCGACAAGCTTCTATTTCTTGCAGTTAGCGGGGATGGTCAGCTCCCGAGGATGACACAGTCATATTCCATCTGACGTTGATTTTCAGATCCAACTTTCATTGCACATTTCTTGCTCACTTATCGTAGATTCGCTAGCCCTCGAAGCATCCTGTTGGCTATGCAAAAGCGCATGCGCCAACTCGATAATTCATTGGGCGATCCCATGTTTGCTAGCTATGCTCAGATGAGGTAAGCGAGTTAGTAGCTCGCCGCAACCATCCGACACTTTGACACTCACTTGCAGGATTTGTCATCTACTCGAGACTTGGATGCACACTTATCCGCAAGATTTCGCTGCTCCAGGTGCAGCAGGTGCTTTGAGCGCTTTGGTGAAATCTATCATTGGGAAGACTTATCTTTTGCACTACGGATCCGACTTCCTCCCTTTTCTGGCACACCTTCCCAATATCGTTGATACCGATTCAGCTTGGGCACACAAGGCTGACCACGTGCTCGACGATGCTGATGATCCCTACAGTATATCAGACGGTGAAGACGAATCACTCGCAGTAGCCACAGATTCGGCGTCGTCTAACCTGTCCTCTATGGCACGCTCCCATGAAAATTCGACTGGGTCGATCTCTAGAGAGCGTAAACAAAGCCTACCTTTGAGTGCCAAGGCATTGATCATGCCTACTTCGTCGCACCCACCCGACGTTACCGAGATATCACCCAAGCAGCTTCTCAAAGAACTGTATCGCCAATCGTTAGAGTTACAGAACTACGATTGTTCCGAGATTGCTGAAGAGATCACTCGTGTCGAAGCCAAGCTGTTTATGGAAATAGAGGTACGTCAATTTGCGACATACGCTTTGTACCTTCTAACCTTTGCCTTGAAGCCAAGGCATTGGCTCCGGTATACGCTCATTCCTGGTCGCAAAGATCCTGAATCTGACACCATCTCGCGGTTTAATGCTATTTCCAACCATCTTGCGGATTGGCAAGTGTCAGAGGTATATTTATCTTGCCCACACTCACATTTCCGTAGGGTTGTCTCTCTGATCTTGTGTCATGACAAGCCCAAAAATCGAGCGAGGCAAATCGAGAAATTCGTTGATATCGCTCACAAACTTCGTGCTCTGAATAATTATTCTGCCCTCCGTGCCTTCGTTGCTGGGATCAACAATTCAACTTTCCAGGGCGACGATACGATGGAGATATTCAAAACCAAGACTCCAGATCACTATAAAAATCTATTGTCATGGGATGTTCTACTTCAGCACAGGGGTGCTCACCAAGCTTATCGTATGGCACTAAAAAACACTAAAGGAGCATGCATTCCTGCTTTGTGCGTGACTATACAATCATCCTAAGCAGCTGAACACAGATACGTCACAGGGAAGTACATATGTCCGATCTCATTCGTGCTCATGAAGGAAACCCGGATTTCAACGCAACCGAGGCTAACAAAATTCATTGGGGAAAGTTCAACATGTTTGGGAGATTCATCCAAAGCACAACCCATTGCCAACTACAGTGTCAGACGACGTCTGATTACAACTTCCCTGAACGACCGAAGATTAGAAATCTGGTGTTCAATGAATATGTAATGCCAGAGGAGGTTAGCATCTTTCGCTTTGGCCCGACGTCCTCGCACTGAGTTATTCTACAGATGCAGGTTTCCAGAATGGCTCCGGTTTCAGATTCAGATGTTGTTGATGAACCATTCAGACCAAGCCTGCCTCGGTCGATCTCACGAGACGACGGTCACTTTACACAGGGAAGAGACACCGCTCTCATTCGCAGATTATTCCAGTGGTGATTGGCCATTGCTTGTACTCGGAAACTTACCATTGTATCGCCAGTTCTTCTGTCTTGGTTCTTCACCTTGTTGTCTAACGCCTATCATCGGATACCCTGTTGCATACGTACTACCATCACTGACTGGGCTGTTTTACCTGCGTATTGTATGATATTATGCGGCCTTGAAACGGCTGCCTCGTTCCTCGATTCATGCAATGCATGTTACCACCGAGCATTATGGATCCATTCGGGAGACAATTGTCTCAACCTGACTCCTTTGTTCACACAAGCGATCGATGGTTGCTTGGGCCTGAGCGAGCGAAG
>JBBPJY010000046.1:18473-49786 GCA_038088975.1 Xerocomus cyaneibrunnescens
AGGAAAACTCCTACCTCCCTCCGAAGGAAGAAAAACAGGATGACCAGGCTCGCAGAGTCGCGCAATCCTCGCTTTGGACTAATCTTCCTGCTTCACTTCCTCCTCGCCCTGCGATCATCCCCCCACCCCGTCCGCGGATGTCCGGGAAACGTCCTGAAGTATCTGCATTCCAAACAGAAACATCTAATTCTTGCCCACATGAAAGCAGCAAAATGTCACTAATAAGGAAGGAAGCAGAGAGTACCGCTGATGAACAGCCCCAAGAAGCACTACCTCAAGACACTCCGAGTTTCCAGGCAGAGCATGTACCTGTCCGGCTACCAGCTCCCTCCGAGACCACGAATTCCCTTCTCCGGGGTCTGATGTATGCAGAGCCACAGGCTTCGGAGCCTCGCATCAATGCAGGCGAGAAACCTGCCCAATATCGTAGTGAAAATTACGATACTACTGCCTCAGAACCTCCTAGTGCTACGTCATCTCACGAATACGATGGAGAAGAACTATCCAGGAGTAACAGAAGATTCACCGACGAGCATCACAGAGCACGTAATGCAAACGGCTCCCGCCGTGTGTCCAATCATTACTCTCCTCCGTCTACTTCACCGACTCTGGAACTTCGCCTAATCGACCCCTGGCGCCCACAGAATTCTTCCAATGGACCTCGAGCTGAACCAATGTGCAGTATCTCGCCGATCGCGGGGAAAAAACGACCTTCAGAATTCAACGACAATGAACATGGTCGTCGAGCCCGTAGGCGGGATGATGGTTGGAAAACTCAAGATCATGATCATGACCGGGTAGATTCCTACCGCCCTCACTGGGACAGGCGCCTTGATCCTGGACCTGATGAGCGTCGCGCTGTCTACCGTCCTCCTACTTCTGCCCTTGATCGTAATCGCCCTTACCCTTCTGACGTGCCAAGGGCACCCTGTGATAACAGGACGCATTTGCCCCAGGAACCAACCGCTCCAGCCGCTCGCAGGGAACAATCTTACAAAAGAACAGAGGATGACAACACCTATCAACGGTATCCGCCGTCTGCGCCTGCCTACAGCGCAATAGCAGACCAACATCACACAGACGGTGGCAGGATAGGTCAGACCTACGAGCCAATGGCGGAGGAACGGATGGACGCTGAATCTGATCCTTCTCTATTGGCGCGGATAGGGGACGCTCAGTGTTTTCCGGTAACTGTTTAGACAGTATTTCAAGGTCTCATTGCTAACGTTCTATCTAGCCCCGTGGACGAGGTAGGGGCGAGCCAACCAGGGGGAGAGGTGATTTTGGAAGAGGACGCGGACGCGGCGTTGCACGCGGTGGCACCCCGCTGATTGAGAGACTGACGACCGTTCCTTCGGGACCTTCTAGTTTGGGAGATCGATTGTCATGATTGATTTGGTATGTTACATGGCGCATCAAGCAGGGTCTTGGATGCGATTGCTGCTCTGACGGCTGTCTTGTGTCGTTGTACTACGCTAACTGAACAAATGAACATCGATACCTCTCTTTACGTAATCACATACTGTGAACGGCGAGACTGAGCCGCGTAGGCATCGACGTGCTTTCTCACTAATACTACCAGTATCCGCTCAGCCCAACAGCAGTCTCATGAGTTGGACAGGGTACGCGTGAATTATTGTCCGGTCTACCACTCGAACTCATGTTTTCCAGTTTCAAGAAGTCCTTGAATAGGGCCGGTACGACGGTGCGCAGTCCCTAGCCTTGCCCCGGTCAACCCGCAGACCAATCGCCTATCCTCAAGGTCTTGCAAAAGACCGGCCAAATAGAACGCACTGTCGACCGCGAGTTTGCAGATGAAGAGTCTAAATTCCGCGCGTGAGTTGAGACGCCCGCACACTCCACTCCATGACGAACTCCCTGCTTCCCTTGACCCAGGTTCGAAAAGGAATGTCAGGCGCTCCAGAAGGACAGCAAAACCTACGGCGATGCTATGCGGGGTGAGTTTCTCACTTGACCGCCCGACCGTGGAGGAATCTGACACGCTTGCCCCATGCTAGGCATGACCTCTGCCCAGGCCCGGTTGGCAGATACGATCGAGACGTTCTACAACGCCGCAGACAGAACGTCAGGTGGTGCGATGGCGGGCCACGCGTTCAAGAGTGCCGTTGAGGATCTCGACAACAGTGTCCAGAGAGAAATGGTACGTAGAGATACGCGATCGTGGTCTCGATCCTTTTCCATTTCACTTCACTCTTCCTTTTTTCGTAGGAAGCGCCATACCGAACGTGTATCATGGAGCCGCTCGGCAAGATGAACGCATATTTCCCTGTCATCAATGAACATATATCAAAGCGGAACAAGAAGGTGGGTTTCTTCCGTCGTCCACGTGAGATTCCTTTTGCCGACCTTGGCGTACCCCCTAGTTGCTCGATTATGACGCAGCGAGGAGCAAACTACGCAAGATAATAGACAAGCCGAGCGAAGATCCGACCAAGCTGCCCAAGGTCCGTCTTTCCTTCCCGTTTCGCACCATCGACATGTTCGTCGTCTGAAATCATCATTTTTCCTCTCCTTTGTCGACGCAAGGCACAACACGAGCACGACGACGCCAAGGAGGTGTTCGAGTTGCTAAACGATCAGCTTATCACAGAACTGCCGCAATTGCTCGATCTCCGCGTGCCCTATTTCGACCCTAGCTTCGAAGCCATGATACGGATGCAGTGCAAGTTTGCAGAGGACGGCTACGAAAAGATGAGTACGGTGCAGAGGTGGGGGGTTTTCGTTCGTGCAACTCGGAGTGGCCAGCGTTGCTCACCGCGTCCCCCATGTCGCCAGATACTTCACGGACAGCGTCAGGGATGACTATGCTGCTGGCCAGCTGGATGCCCAGGTACGGATTCCATGCGTTTTAAATGGATACAGTGCGCTGATGCAATCGTAGGTCGAGGGCGTCCTTCAAGAGATGAAGGGGTTGTCTATCTGTGGAGCCAACTAAGGTACATGCTGATGTAGTTTGACGAGATGGTCTTGTATCCCTACCTTTTTCCCTCCTATCGCACTTGGACTTTCAGAAAGCACACGAGAACAATAATGGTTACACACTGATTTAAAGCCATTTCGGCTACGAGAAAGGTGCTACACCAGAGTGATTAAGTAACGGGTGGCGTCGAAAGCAAATATAAGGTCAGATAAATTGTGTACAATCGTAAAGATGAAAGCAAGAAAAGTGACACAAGGGTATGTGACAGAAATGGAGGGCATAAAAGTACACACGAAAAAGTCTAAATCCTACCAATGCATGAGTGTGAAGCAGTGCGTTTCATAGATGTGATGATTCAATTTACTTCGGAAGAAAAAATGGGGGAAAAAAGGGACGAAGACAGGTTAACGAACTTGACACAGATTAACCATGCACGCTCGAAGGAGACAAATAAAAAATAACCCACTATAGTACATGAAAGGATAAGCGAGATCGCGAAGAGGGTCACGTGGAGCCGAAACTCGTGATGGCGAGGCAGCCAAGCCAGATCATCTCCACGGCAGCTCTGCCAATGGGTGTGAGTACCATTTTGACCGGCCTCTCTTCCTGCGTCTCGTCATAAATATCTACAGACTGAGTGGAGAGTTCTTCTGATGTGCAAAGCCCTAGCCTGAAAAGGCCGTCCTCAAGGAAATCAAACCCAGTATCTCGACCGTGGCATTGACAAACGACAACACCCTGGGAGTCCTGAGGGGAGACACTCGCGGGATAGCTCATCGCTTCCCACTCTGGACCGCTAATGGCCAGGCCATCACTTGGAACACGGACACCACTCAACCGCAACTCGTCATAGGTGACCACCCGAGCGACGGCGCGGAATTCAGGGAGAAAGACCTTCTTAGAGTCTATTTCGACCCCGCTGTCCGACGAGTGAGACTGCTTCGCCTTTTTCTTCTCTGGTTTTTTGTTTTTCGTACTTGTTTCTGAAAATGGGACGTAGTGAACGAGCAAGTATTGCCGGTTCTCTGGTATCGTGACAAATGACGCGGCACTGCTGATCTCAGCATGGACGCTCGCTGCGTCGGTTTCACCAGGCCAAAGGGGCAAGAGCATGTAGAGACAGTCGTCTGGAACTTGATCGAGGATGCCCTGGCTAGACTTCCGTTTCGAAGCCGGCTTCAATTGTTTGTTGGGGTTCGTATGTAACAGGCCAACGTCTCTGAAAGAGGCGTTCAAGTCACTGAGGACGCGATCGTTCTCTTCTTGTTGGTCCCGGCCCGCAGTGATCAACCATGGAGGTTGGAACGCTCTAGTTTGGGAGCTGGACGAATGCTCGTCGGTTCTTGAACTGCCTCGGAAGACACGGAAGAAACGTTCCGCAAACGTCGAACCCGAATCCGCGTTTGTACGACTGTTGGCCTTCGCACGCAAATTCTCGATATCATTTGGATCTAATGCACTAAAGGCCTCGGCGTGAGTCGTGCGAGGAGGGAAGCGGTCATCTGAGTCGAGTGAATCACGATGGTGTTGAATGGGCGGGATTGAAGACGTTTCGCTCTCGGGAACATCGGCAGAATCGATGGACAGAGGTGCTAGTGATGATGGCGAACTTGGACGGCTATTAATAGCTGAATCGCGTCTGGAAACAGTCGTAGAAGACGATATGCTAGGGGCTAATTGGATCTTCACCATGGGCGGTTCGGAGGCGGAGATCACTTGTTTGATTGTGCTGTTGGTGATACTCCCTGCGCTACTAGATCCTGTGCTCTCCGTCGTCGGATTTGCGCGATGAGATTTCTTGATGACTTTGTCCTTGCCCTTGCCCTTGCTTGAGGGCTTGCCTTTGCTTCTATCTTCCCTGCCCTGCCCTCCTTTCCTTTCCTTATTGCGAGATTCCCGTTCGCGCAGTGCAAGGCTCTGAGCGCCCCGACGGCTAGCTCTTTCATCAAGCAACCCGTGGGTACTGAGTTGCCTGGTAGTTTTCGTGCTCGTATACTGTTCCTGTACCTTCTTCGGCGCCAGCATAATTCCCAATCGCATATTCATGTGTGTCTGGGCGTTGGAGGGGCCAGCCCCAATTCCTCCTGCCGGACGATTAGAAAACAGGCCATGGGAACGGAAAATCGAAAATGCGATAGCTCGCGAGTGCTTGTGAATGACGCTATGGGGTCCACTGGTGGTGTTACCCATGAGGAAAGGGTCTGGAATGTGGCGAATATGGATTCGCTGCTGTGTGCCCTTGGCAGAATCAGCAGATTGTGCTGTTCACGTACAATAAAACAGAGTTCAAGATCAATGATCAACAGTGGAACCAAAGGAAAAAGTGATACGCAAACGTACGTTTAAACACCAGTTTATCGACCTTGAAACGGCCGACATGCCCACAGCGCCACATCTCCTGAACTCGCGGACCTGTGTCTTTCCCCGACTTGTGCTGGTGAACTTGTTGTCTTCGGCGCGAAGAGCTGCTCGAAGCGTCTGCCCTCTCTCGCTGAAATGACCAGAAATAGCGTTGAGAATCGAAAGCTCGATCATGTTTCTGAAGGTGTCTCATAAAGGTGTCCTCAAAAGGTAGGGTGATCGTGCTCCCCGTTTGTCGGAAGATGTGTGGCGAGGACCCGCGAGGGCCCATGATTCCCTGCACGAACGAGAGGCGCGAGTTGACGGAGCGTATACTGCCCTCGGAGCGCCTTGAAAGAATGTATTGTAGATCGAGACCTTCATAAACGCTGGGCTGGACCACATCTTGTTGTTGTCGTTGCTGCTGCTGTGCTTGTATCTGCGCCTCTACGGAGAGCCAGTCGGCACGGGAAAGGGGTTCGGATTTCGGGAGAATGAGTGTTGGATCTTCTCCGCTATGGGATGAACGATGGGTGCTGGTGTCGTCCCAGCTTCGACTGGGGCGACGCACGGTGAGTATGCTACCTTCCCGGCTGCGGGTGCTATAGGTATCACCAGCTTGGCCAGCGCCGGGAATTGCCATGGGTAGGCTACCCCGCCTTCCATCGAAGACAAAGGAACGAATGGAAGGCGGACGAGGGTCGACGAGGTCGGCATCTTCGTCGATGTCAGCCAACTCGTATCTGGCGAACGTGACTGGCGACGAATTGCCCTCGTCATAATAGTCAATTTCGATCTCATCGTCACTGCTGAACTGCTCCATGGTGCGCATGCTGGCACGAGAGCTAGAGCGGGAGGTGGCGACGGAGACGGATGAAGATGACGGAAAAGCCCCATCTTGAGACGATGCCGCGGTAAAGCCATGCGAACGGGAGGCACGACCGAAGGTGTGCTGGGAGGCGGTGTCGGACATGAGCCTGCCACGCTGAGAGCTGTAAAAGGCAGCAATGATCGGATCTGTGGATGAGGAGGGATCTTCGCTTCTCTCGCTATCCGACCCAGATACGACGGGGGATCTCGAGCCAGAGTCTATCGTGGCGTTGGAATAAGAGAGATCCCTCGTGTGCGAGCGACGGCGCGACTGGGAAGAGGAAGCGTACTGAGATGAAGCTGGGCGTCCCGCACCCTGCGAAGGATGACTGCAGACAATATGGAACGTTGACGACGCCACGGAGGGACGGGGAGTGCGATCAGGGCTGAGACGGGGCAGGGTGAGCGGGCTGATCGGCTCGGTTGGGTCTGAGGCGGCGTCGTGGGGGGACAGGGAGCCAAAGGTGTAGCTGGTGAGCCCCGAGTATATATCAGGATGACTGCGCAAGGGTGAGCGAGGGCGGCGGAGGCGGACAGGGACGTACGGATCGTCACTGGCGCCGAGCTCATCAGAGAGCTGGCGCGGGTCTGCGATGCGCTGACCGAGGTTGCTGCTGGACATGACGATAAAATGTATGGACAGAAACGAAAAGAAAACACAACACAAAACACACGGCGAAGAACAAACAAAATAAGAAAAGAACGGAAAATTCAGAAAAAAACAGATGAAACAGAGCGAAACTGAACGATCAGAGGAATCTTAAAGGGTCCCACTCTTTTATTTTATTATTTTATTTTATTTTCCACTTATTCCACGAGAATCTCGCACGTGGTATCGCGTGGCATGTGATCGATATGCCCACAATGGAAGGCAGATCACTCCGCCCGTCCCACGCGCTCCTCTCCCCCTTCCGAGGACATCACCAGCACACTGCACCACGCTCATGCCACGCGCCATCCACGTGTCGCCCACACCTCCGGTCCCAGGACACCGCCGACAACCATGGACGATCGTCCGGGTAAACTTGCCCACGCGACGAGCACTCTTCCACCACATGTGCGTGTTCGAGACTCGCCAGCTCTCAACGTTCCGTCACCCAGCGTGGCGCCGGCTACGCAATCAACATGTGTCGTGGTCGAGCTCTGTCAATACGTCTTTTGCCACCAACGTGCTCTACGTCCCATCGTACCTGACACGGCTTCGGAGATGAATTAAGCGCGTACCGGGTGCAGTTGCTAAGATCCCTGGCTGTTCAACCCTGCAGCACTGAATCCCTCATCGAGTGAAATGGCTAAACGTAACCAGTGCCCTTTCAGGGTTGAAACACGGATTACCAAGAATCGGAGCCGGCCTGCTTAAACCATTCACACAAGAGGGGCATCGTTCCATGATGCCACGCCATACTGATGCACAATATCTCGTAACGCGAAATTATTGATAAGCCCATCGTGATAATTAATGGGCCTGATGGCGTAGTTGGTTATCGCATCTGTCTAACACACAGAAGGTCTCCTGTTCGAGCCAGGGTCAGGTCATTATTTTTTCTCTCACTCTTCATGATCTGTTCGCTCGACAGTATTGCTCACCTCACATAATCTCTTCAGATCGATACGAGGCCATGATGAGCTATATCTACGAGCTACCAACCACTGGCTCGATCTCTTTCTCAGACTTTGCCATTGACATCACAGAGGGAAATGCATACACATCCCGCATCGCCGAGGCCACTCAGGCCCGAGCCAACACGAGGGGAATACTCAAGCGGTCTCGACGGACAGATAGCGAGGACAGAGATTATCTGCGGATCATCAAGGTATGTTCCACCACCACTATGGCATGGCGCTCGCGTGCACGACCGGTCCAACAGGTCCTCGATGACTATATCCCACACCTGCGCGGGATCATCGCGTGCGTTCAGTCTGATGAATTACAGCTCAAGTATGAGCCCGGTAGGTTCTCTCCGCCGAACGTCCGACCAAGCACCAATGATAATTCCGCTCGCTGACCCCTCCGTCCAGTGTTCTCTTGGCGAACGACGCTCTCTGCGACATTGTTCAACACCTCCCGGCGGCTTCGGCTACCGTCTCTACAGGCAGATCTCGCGAGCACCCTTCTCACCTACGCCATGGCTCTTTCAAACTTCTCTCACTCCGTCATCGCCTCACTCGGTGCGTACGAATACGAACGCACAGTAAGCGAGAAAACCAGGAAGGAGAAAGATGAGAGACTCAATTTCGGAGTGACCCTGCTCTGTAGAGCGAGTGGGGTGTTTTCAGCGATCAGCGAGGGCGTCTTGTGCGAGCTGGACAAGGTTGGGAGCGGTGGTGCGGGAGGGTGGGTGAGGCCCCCGGATTTATGCAAGGAAGTCAATGCGGCGTTGGCAAAGTCGGCCTTTCCGCGCATTCGTTCCTTGTCGACGCATCGCTGACGATCTTATTTCACTATCTATGGCAGGATGGCACTCGCAGATGCGCAATCGCTCGCCATTCGAAAACTCCTCTCCAAGGCTGCGTTTGACAGCACGCTTTCCCCAGGCCCACCACTCCCCAAGTCACATCCCTCTACCGCGCTCATAGCGAAGCTCCATCTCGACTGCGCGGCGCTCTATTCGTCTGCACGCACATTGGCTATGATGCCCTCGAAATCCAGCCTGACGTCGGGACTCAAAGCTAGCTTTGGGTCGTCCAAGTCTCAGGGCGATGGTTGGGGTAGTTCAGGAGGGGTGTCTGCAGACTTGTTAAGATACCTCGAGGGCGAAACTAAGTTCCACACCGCGATCGCACACAAGTGGTTAGGGGTAGATGCAGGCGAGACTGCACGGCCCGGTAAAGGAGGGGAAGCAGTAGGGTTTCTCAAGTGGGCTCAGCAGGAGCTCGAAGATCTCTCCACTTCACGAATTTCAAAAGGGTTGGGAATTGGGCGCGATGCGGCCAAGGACAGAGACCAGGATAGCACCAAGCGACAAGATAGGAAAGAACAAGAATTGAAGTCCGTGAAAGCTTTTCTTGAGCATTACCGAAAGATTAATGACTCGGTGGGTCGCGTTCGCGATGCTTGATGGGGTTGACTGTTACTCATTTTCTCCCAATGTCTCGCATATTTCATCCTGGACATATACTTCTGGGGTGCCACTCCATTTAGTTGACATTCGACCCAGTGCCGACGATATCAGAGCTGCGAGCTTTGATACCCGAGGGAAGAATGGCAGTCACTGCGAAAGAATACGTATTCCCTGATCCGGCGTTTGGCCCTGGATCGAAGGGTTACCAGATGCAGTCGCGGACACGTCACAAATTCCAGGAGCCTAAGGACGATGCGCTACGTATAGAGGCGTTGCGGATTGACGGTCAGGCGAGTAGCAGCAGGCATGATACGGCTAGTAATGATAGTAGTGATGAGGACGATAACACGGAAGCGACATCCGCCGTGATGCGTACGTATGTTGGAGCTGGGTCATATTTCTAGCTTTCCTTGGTTTGACTTTTGATCCATTAGTAGTGGAAGAGTAATGATCCTATTTGACGCTTTGCCAGTCCGCGGACTATTCGTAAGGAGGGAGACCCCATTCCTCGGGAATAAACTCTTCTATGGACCGCAGCATTTGGTCTGGTATATGTTTTCCCGAATATTCCATAGCCAGCAAATTGGGGTCAGGGACCCATACCACTAGAGCTCGAATCAGCACCGTAACTCCGCTCATTCCTCAATGAAAAAAGCCGCACCGGACATTCCAGCTCTCTTCCCAGCCTCGACCCCCGGAATTGCATCCTCAAAAACGAGGCCTCTGCCCCTCTCAAGAGCATGTTCCAGGCTAACGTTCTCTTCTCCATCCCCCACGTTCCTTCCCAGTTTCTCTCGAGCAGCGTGGAGGAAGATATATGGCTCTGGCTTCCCTGTGGTTTTCCCAGAGACATCGTCCCCACAGACGACCATCTCCTGGCCGCCCTCGATGCCGCACCCGAAATACCCAAAAATCTCCCGTTGAAGATGCGCAGATTTAAGTAAGAAATTACGGCGTTTCGACGACGTCGCAACCACGATCGGGATCTCGTGTTTCGCGAGGTGGGCGACGAGTTTTGGAACGCCGAGGAGTGGACGAACTGTGGGCCATAAACGGTCTTGGCCGATGGTCCGCTGCTCGATGTATTCTTGTGGCGTGAGTGCGATCCCCGGGAAGAAGGAGAGGAGATGGGCAGCTGCTTCTTGCTCGACTTGCGTCGACCAAGAGTTAGATCTGGTCCCTGGGTAGACTCTGAAGAAGATTCGGACGTACCTTTGCCCATGAGCCCGGCTTTGATCTCCCAAGTCATCTGCACCCCGTAAGGTGCGAGGATATCATCTGTCTGCGTGATCAGAACGGTCGTACGCAGATGCAAGGACACAGCGGATTTAGCGAGCGCGTACTGGTGACTTGGGTATACACCGATTCGGTGTCGATCAGCAATCCTGTTCAGAGAACCCTTGTTATGAGTCGCGTTGAAGACATTGTCATCAAGTACCATCCATGTCGAATATCACGTATTCTATTCGTAGGCGTGCCGATGAGGAGGGTGACATTTTGTGTCGAGGCTGCTAGGAGCTGTGAGGTTGCTAAAGTGCAAGTTGAGAGTGCCCAGCTGCCGAGCACTGTTGTGACGGTCCGGTCACGGACCAGTCAAGTCGCCTGACCCATCAGTGATACTTCCCAGGGCATTGTGAGTACAACCCTCGTCTCAGTTGCGACCGAGCCCGATTCTCTTCTGACACGTAGATCATACAGTCTGTGTAGTCCCTTGGTCAACTTATTGCCATCTCCGAGGACGAATTCTGAACTGTTCTGCAAGAAGCTATCTGGGACCCAGGTGACGCATGGCGTCAGTCGTGGGTGAGGGATGACATCTTCACGGCTGAGAGTCTTTTCTCCAAGAACAAGATACTGAAGAACGCGTCTCTAAATTAATTAGGTCAATAATACTCACAGGCACTTTTTGTTCACCGCTTAGGTCAACGATACGACAAGCAGCTCGATACGCGGCGGCCCGGCGAGATGATCCGGTATCTTACCTCTGTTTCAGGCTGGTCACCAGACGCCCTGCAACTATCCCGTTGCTCCTCATAACCATGCTGGGTCGGCACTTCGTTGCCTTTGTAGGCTCGAACCCTTCTCTTTCGGTACCAAGTCCCAGTCCTGAAACATGCATGGTTTATGTAATTCAGCGAAGAGGCCCGGTTGTGTTTGATCATCTGATTCATGGGTACTGCCCGCTTACTGCCCCATATTTAACTGCCATATGATGCTTGCAGAACTTTCCAGTCTCCCTCAGTCAACATCCCTAACATTGGCAAGAAGGATGTTGTTGTCTTCTCTGTTCATTGCCGTGTTGGGAGCGGCTTGGTCATTTGCGTTATCGAGACCCCGCGTCGATCGCAACCTAAACTTTGCAAGACAGGAGACAGACGGATTACAGAGCAATGTAGGTTTTTCTGGCGCGCTCGTCATCGCCTCACTGGCATTGTCTGACGATTTATAGGTTACGTGGGATGAATACTCTATCATGATCAATGGGGAACGCCTGTTCCTTTTCAGTGGAGAAATGCATCCTTACAGGTGTGCTGTGTTTACGTTTGCGTATGATGTCTACGCCGATCACGACAATTTCCTAGGATGCCATCGCAATCACTTTACTTGGATTTATTCCAGAAAGTCAAGTCCATGGGTTTCAATACAGTCTCGTTCTATGTGTTCTGGGGTATCGTAGAGCATAAGCGGGGCGAAATCTCTTTCGAGGGATTCAGGGATTTGCAGCCTTGGTTTGATGCCGCAAAGCAGGCTGGTATATACCTCATGGCTAGACCTGGTGAGTGTTGCACTCGAGTCCTGATTAGCATCTGACTTTCTCTTCTGGCTAAAGGTCCATACATCAATGCCGAAACCACGGCTGGTGGCTTCCCAGGCTGGGCCACGTACACCCCAAGCTTATGGAGGACTTCGAACACGACTTACTTTGAGGCGTGGCAAAATTACGTATCGACCGTTGGAAAAATCCTTGCTGAAAATCAGATCACTGCTGGTGGGCCTGTTATCCTGGTTCAGGTATTTCGTCCGTCTCCTTGCGAAGCTACCCGAGCCGATATCGTCCGAACAGTCTGAGAACGAATACACTGGTTTTGCTACCGGTTATTCTGAGGATTCTGTGTATGAAACCGAGCTGTTGACTGCCTGGGTGGGTGTGGATTCGCCATTGTGTACAGGTGTGGCTGAGGTACATTATATTCCAGCGAGACGCAGGGATCAAAGTACCCATCACGTTCAACGATGCATATCCTGGTGGCCACTACTTGAGCGTTAACATTTGGGGTAGGTCCTGTTTGTGGTCATGGTTCCTCGATTTCACTTTCACTTTGTCTAGGTTATGACTCGTATCCAAATGGCTTTGATTGTTCCCATCCATATACCTGGGCTTCAAACGCCGTCCCCTCGTAAGTTACTTTTAGAGTTGGAAGGTCGCGTGATGTTTATCAGTCTATCATCGCAGTTATTTCTGGAGTGCACACATGAAGTACAACCCGACCGAGCCCAATAATGTATACGAATTCCAAGGTGGTGCTTTCGATGGATGGTACATCATTTACGACCATACAAAGTTTATACCCTTTTCACTTGTTGCCTCAGGGGTGGCTCTGGTTACGACTCATGCGCAACACTCACGGGTCCTGATTTTGAGCGAGGCAAGTAATCGCACCGAACTCCATGTCCAGTGCACTCAGGACAGTATGCTGTAGTCTTTTATAAGAACGAGTTGTCCATGTCAACCGTCTACCTCAACCTGTACATGATCTATGGCGGGACAAACTGGGGCGGTATCGCCCACCCTGGGGTGTACACATCCTACGACTACGTATGTACCGCGGAGTTGACTTTCCTTACTTCACTCCTTATCCACATTCCAGGGTTCCGCGATGGCTGAGGACCGTACACTTCGTGAAAAGTACTACGAACTTAAGATACAAGCCAACTTCCTCCGCGTCAGCCCTGCCTACCTCACAACGCGTCCAATGAACCTAGGTTCCAATCAAGGTGCATTTACAGGTAATATGGCTCTAGTGACGACGCAGGTATTAGATGTCGTCGGCAATATGACCGGATTCTACGTTATTAGGTTTGTTCTCTCGATCTCTGGTGACTTGTGTGCTTATACAACCTGCTAATTAAAAGGCAGAACGACGCGTCCTCAAACGCAATGAAGACATATATGCTCTCCCTGCCGACGAGCAGTGGGGATCTAATCGTCCCCCTGTTGGGCGGACAGCTCACGCTCGATGGCAAGGATTCAAAAGTTCATGTCGTCGACTACACTGCAGGATCCACCCATTTGCTATATTCGACTGCAGAGATCATGTCCTGGTATGTTACTCCTTTTCCATCATTGTCTCTGCTGACAGGAACTACGCAATTAGGGCAACCATTGACGGTCGCGACATCATCCTCGTCTACGGAAACGACGGCGAGCTTCATGAAACGGCGTTCAAGTTTAACTCGACCAGCATCCCAAGGGCTAATGTCGTCTCAGGGACTCAATCTCTCAAGACCGAGGCAATCAATTCGACGAGCCTCGTTATTCAGTACACGACATCAGGGCAGACGATCGTGGAAATTGGATCCAACATTTTGTTATATATCTTAGGTAAGGAGTCATTTTATTGAGAGACATCGGCTGGTTTTGATTGTTGTCAGACCGTACCAACGCATATGACTTCTGGGTGATGTACCCGCCGTCCACTGGTTCCTTCGCAAACTACAGTACTACGAACCCGATTCTTGTTAAAGGCGGGTACCTCATTCGCTCTGTACAGATCTCCGGCAGCACGCTTGAGATCACGGGTGACCTGAACAGCACGACATCATTCGAGATTATTGCTCCTGCAGCATCCTCGAAGCAGGTGACCTTCAACGATGAGCCGCTGACACTGGTAGCCACCAACTATGGCACTTTGACTTCATCGAAGAGCGCGTCCTTGCCCTCCATCCAGCTTCCAGATCTGGAATGCTTGACATGGGTGAGCATCTATAAGTCTCCTCATTTGACTTGAGCTAACGAATCCCAAAGAAAACTGCTGACTCACTGCCAGAAATTCAACCATCTTATGCTGATACTCTCTGGACAACGGCGGATCATACCACTACCGTCAATCCCACCCAGCCCAACACATCTGTTGTCCTCTATGCTGGTGACTATGGATATCACACTGGCGACATCCTCTGGCGCGCGCACTTCACATCTACCGGCTCTGAAACTGGGTTTACGCTCAACGTGCAAGGAGGAGACGCGTTCGGTTACTCGATATGGCTCGACGAGACCTTCTTGGGCTCTTGGGTTGGCGATGCTGTACACGCCAACTATGAGGGCACATTTGACTTCCCCAGCTCAACAAGGCTTGTAAGCGGTTACCAACACATCCTTACGATCCTGCAGGATCATATGGGTTATGAAGAAGACTGGGCGGCTGCAAGCGATGATTTCAAAACTCCGAGGGGCATCTTGAGCTACTCGTTTGTTGGCGGTTCGGGGACAAAAGTCAGCGTCTGGAAAGTGGCGGGAAACTTCGGAGGAGAGAATGTGAGCCTTTTATTATCTGTTCAGTGAGGTGATCCGAACCATCTGTCTCACCTGGCAGTATG
Organism: Xerocomus cyaneibrunnescens; assembly: GCA_038088975.1. NCBI lineage: Eukaryota > Fungi > Basidiomycota > Agaricomycetes > Boletales > Boletaceae > Xerocomus > Xerocomus cyaneibrunnescens. The sequence goes on from JBBPJY010000046.1 coordinate 33,285, forward strand.
TCGACACAACGCGTGGACCACTCAACGAGGGCGGACTGTACGGCGAACGAATGGGTAAGTAGATAGACTTCTTATCGATCGTCTTGTTACCGTCGTGCGCTAGGGTGGCACCTGCCCGGATTCCCTGACGAGAATTGGCAAGAAGGTTCGCCAACCACCGGAATTTCACAGGCAGGTGTCAGCTTCTACAGGTTAGAGTCAAGCGTTGATGTGACTAGCGGGGACTGATGGATACATTCACAGGACGTCATTTACGCTCGATGTCCCCGCCGGTGTCGACTATCCGATGGCGCTCGTCGTCTCCAACATCACCACGAACCCTTATTTCCGATCTCAGGTAAGTCATGCGAAGTCCCCGCGTCATCATGTTCTCAGTCTAGATGATATCACCTCCGACATCAGTTCTACGTCAACGGATACCAGTTTGGCAAGTACGGTACGTACCCTCTTTCTCTGATGACACGTAGGTACCGTCAGTTCTGATGCGCCATGTAGTCAACAACATTGGTCCTCAGGTCTCCTTCCCTGTCCGTACGTGTTCGGCATTTGTCGTACATTCTTACCCACAACTCACGCTTGCGCTACTTCAGCCCAAGGTATCCTAAACTATAATGGTCTCAACACACTCGCCGTCTCGCTCTGGGCGCAAGGCGAAGAAGGCGCGAAGCTCAATTCGCTTGCGCTCGAGACGACGGCAACGGTGGAGAGTGGCATGGCGCCGGTCGTGAACCAGCCTATGCCACCTTGGACGTCAAGAGAGGCGACATGAGACTCATGTACAGTACGCTCAGGAAATGACGCCGCAGAAACCTCGCCTATGATGTAATGTTACATACAGGTAATACCAAACAACCCTTTCATGATAGTATGCACTCGTTTTTGGCGCGGGGTCGATTATCGTGAAAAGCTAAAAATACAGTTTACATCCCGTCAGCCGCGGCATGGTCAGAAACCTAATACCATCGTATCCAAGAACATCTTTCCCTGCGCAGTAGTGATGACGCGTAGCTGATGCTCCGCCAACAGGCAAGACAGCACGACCATATCCCTCACCTCAGCCATTTCAGGTTTGATAGCAAGATATGCAGCGTGCAGATGGTTCCAGAGACCCCGATGACTTTTCGAGAACCATGCCAAAGCATTGCCAGGACGGCCGGATTCGCACAACTGCATAGCGTGTCGGCTGCACCGTCAGCATGCAAGATTCAGACGTGCCACGACGAACCACGAGTTGCCCTGAAAGATCTTCTCGCCATTCGAATCGTCTACCACATGCGCAAAATCTAAGAGGACTATCGATATCTCAGATCGATGTCAATCCGCCACCGGCTCGATCACTCACAGACCGCATAGTCTCGGAACCTTGAGCCAGTTTCCGAGCCTCATCGGCCCCAGATTCGGAAATGTGATCAGATCTGGTCGGAACGTTCTGCGCGTGATGGTCGCGAGCAAGCGGTCTCCTGCGCAGACCGTAGTTCTATTATTGAAGGTATTGACGAAGTAACTCGGTAGGTCTGCGCTGCGGATGCGCAGCGTCGTATTCCTCATGTCATCTCTGTCGAACATCAGAACATCGTTTTCTTCTGAAGGAGTAGGACGGTGACCGTCGACCAGCGTGAGTTGGGAGTCCATAAGGGGCAGTTGACAGAGCAGCTGGTTCCCTTATCATAATAGTACTACTGCACTGATTTGAAGGTGCCAGCAATTAGTGGTTCAAATCTGCGCCGAGATGGACGGATGTCTAGAACTCATGGCGGAATAGGAAGCAATGCCTGGGTCACATCAGCTGACTGCCCTTGTCGCGTTTGCTGTCCAGACGTCATCGAGGCGGTGAAACACTTCCTATCTGAATGCTGGCAATTCGCCAGGGAACGTGCGTTGTTGGAGCGCAACGTGTGCAGAGTGGCCACCTGCATTCCCTTCCTCTTGCACACCGTTCCTTTTAAACTTCGTCAACGGATCGAGGCGACTCCATTCGATATTCGGTGATGTTTCAGCACTTACTCGGATCGGACCAGTCGTGTCAAGTTTGAAAGGGTAATAACATCAGTGTTGGACTGTATAGATACAAGATCATAGGTGCGTCAATGCATAATAAACAAAAATCCCGACAATGTATGATACCGTGGGCAAGCCAAGAACGATTCTCAGCCACAGATCCCCTCGTCTATGACCACGCCACAACGCTGGCATTGCACTCGACGGTCGAGAAGACAAAGGCCAATTCCTAGGGGGAACCACACTATTGCTGCCAGTATGCCTAAAACAAGTGAGTCGACGCGGGAGTACACGAAGAGAATAGTACTTGCCAAGGAAACCGAACTTGCTTTGTGGTACGTGCCCACCCTGTTGCAGGCACAACATCTCAGGGTCATCTGGGGGTAAAAACGATGCTATATGCTCCCCAGTAACAGGGTTCTCGTAGTGGTAGACTCGAGGCTGGGGCATCACAGGGACTGGCGCTACGTGGAACGTCACGATGGGAGTGGACGAGGCATGTTGCACCGGCGCCTTTGGTTGTTGGTCGCCTGGGCTGACTGATTGCACATCTTCTTGTCCGTCAGCGTATATCCCGCAAGACACAATAGAGAACCACTCACTCTCGTTCGGACCTTGTCCGGCAACATACTCATAGGCGGGTGGGTTATCTGTGTAACTAACCTAGAGAATGTAATCAGCGTCGTTGGTCACAGAGGGAGTCCAGGCTCGCTACGTACCATGTTTGAATTGGAGTCGACGATCATGAGAGGGGAAAGCCAAGCCTATATTTAAGGCAACGCAGACGAGGAGCTGCGCAGTGCACGAAGCGAGTGACTCGCAACGTGCGGCAAGTCACGTGGTATGGCAGCGAAGGTGGATGTTTGCGATCATCTTATGGATCGCCATTCTCAGACACATCTCTGCACGTTGGTCATTTCCCCTTTGCTCTCTGCCCAGGAGGATGTCCGGAGTTCGGCAGACGGCCACTGGTACGGCGATGATGTGCAGCTCAGCAACGGCACGGTTGAGACTCCGCCGAGCGTCGGGCAGCCGTGCCGAGCTTGTTCGCTGGCATTGCCATAACACCAAGCTACTTGGTGCCATACAACCATATCAACATGTGAGCTTCCTGCACCGTGCGCGCACTTGCCATGTGTGGTAACCCCAGTCTAGCTTGCGTCAAATGAAACTTGCATCTCTAATAGATGCCCTCATACACGACGGAAGTTCTGTGAATTTTTTATCACGCTTTCTTCTCTCACCTCATCAAATAAGTTATGGTCTGGTCACCGCAATGGAGGATCACGTAGGACTGGGACCCAGATCAGACACTTTGGAGATTTTGAACGCTCAAAAGTTGAAGATGCCCGCAACTTGCGCCAACATGTCTATATTAGTCGACGCATTTTCAAGCTCCGCGGGAAACAGAAGATCGGTAGAATGGTGCCGGGCTTTCGACAAGTTGACTTTTTTGCCGCTTGATCAGTCTCTCCGAGATCATCTACGAACAACTTCGACATGGATGGTATCATCCCCTCTTCAAACGATATTTCATCAGACTCCATGACCTCTAGAGACTAGTTCGCTCATGCTCGCACTTCCATCTGTCAAATTCTGATATCTACTTGTTTTCTTCTCTTCCAGCTATGCCGACTCTTATGCGCATTTTGGTGCGGGATCGCACAATGACTATCATATGTTCTATACATCTTACGCCCTACATCTTATCTGACAGGGATTCATGAAGAGATGTTGAAAGACTCTGTCCGGACTGGGTCATATCGTGCAGCGATTGTGGACAATGGACATCTGTTCAAAGGAAAGACCGTACTCGATGTTGGTTGTGGGACCGGTATTCTCAGCATGTTCGCCGCCAAGGCTGGCGCAGCTCATGTCGTTGGCGTAAGTAATTTTACCGATATTGGAGCACCACCTGATTATCAGCCGACTTTTAGATCGACATGTCAAATATCATTGACCAAGCACAAAAAATCATAGAGACAAACGGTTTCAAAGACAGTATGTATCTTCTTATACTGCTATCTGATTCCATATCACTCAGATCATTGTTTGTGATTAGCCATTACGCTCGTCAAGGGCAAGCTCGAAGACGCTGAGTTACCGATAACGCAATTTGACATCATCATCTCTGAGTGGATGGGGTATTTCCTTCTGTACGAGTCCATGCTCGACACGGTACTGCTGGCTCGAGACAAATACTTGAAACCCGGCGGTCGCATGTTCCCTGACAACGCAAGGATGTATTTGGCTGCAATCGAGGACCAAGATTACAAGGAGGAGAAAATCAACTGTAAGACGTCGTCTTGACATTGTTTATTTTAATTCAGCTACTTGTTTTAGTTTGGGACAATGTCTATGGGTTTGATTATTCCTGCATCAAGGACATCGCACTGCGGGAGCCATTGGTTGACACTGTCGAACTCAGAGCAGTGGTTACCGATCCATTTATGCTGAAGGTAGGCGGATTTCTCTGCGCAATGCTGTCGGTACTGACTATTGCCAGCATATCAACTTGCTCACCGCCAAAAAGGAAGACCTGGCCTTCACTGCGCCATTCACGCTTACCGCAACTCGTAATGACTGTAAGCAGTATTGTTTACATATATTTTTCTCGTCTAACTATTAACCTTCAGACATTCACGCATTTCTTTCGTGGTTCGACATAACATTTGAATGCACACACAAGAAGATTCAATTCTCGACTGGACCTCATGCACAATACACACATTGGAAGTGAGTGACATATTCTACGTTTCCGAGTCTAGCGTTCGTCGTATTTTACCTATTAGTCACGGTGCTGACGAGCCATATCAAGACAAACCGTATTCTACACGCCTTCCACGATCACAATCTCCGAGGGCGAAAAAATAACCGGCACCCTCTCGTGTGCGCCTAACGCGCGGAACAACCGAGATCTCGACATTACCATTGGGTATACCGCAGGCGAAGGAACTACACAGATAGATTACAAAATGTGCGCGTTTCCTTCCGACGCTATCCCACCTGGGACCTCGAGTCAATATGTGAACACTGACCGGTTGTCAGGTCGTGATCAATCCCGTTGTATTTCCTGTATCTATGCGACCACTCTGTGCAACTGTATACCTCCGTGCACGCTAACCATTCTGCCTCATCCTTGTTCTCGGGTTCAATTGGGTTGACGGAAACACAGGTACTAGATGTGTATCCACTGATTATATCGATACTGCAACCTTCCGTGCGCGAGCGTATTCGTCATGAGGCACTCAGTTGGGGTCACGTATGCGTCTTCCATTCCACAACAGACCGCGTTTCAAGGTTACGTGAAAGCACGACTAGTCTCTATATGTATAATCCATACGTGACCTGCATACCTTCCTCCCAACTGCTAGTCACAAAGTGAACGTATCCATCACCCAGCGATCAAGCGCGTCGTTGTATTCCTTCGCCTTCTCCAACTGGGGCCAATGCCCTACATCGAACTCTACAATCGTTAGACCACCTTTCGCATACTTCTCAATCTCTGTTATGGCAAATTCGCGGAAACAAACATAATCGTATTTCGCCACAGCCATGAAAGCTGGCTTCTTGATCTTGATATCCCCTTCGGATATCGCTTCATTGGAAATCGCTCGGAATTCGGCATCGGAAACAGAATGAGCGGGTAGGACGTACTTGCTTTAATACCATCGTTGACACCCTGTAGGTTACTTCTGTACCAGTTGAGGGGGCTAGCTAGGCCTCCCTGCAGAAGGGATGATCTGATGTGTTCGTAGTGCTTCATCAGGGCGCATGAGCATTCGCCTCGAGCATCTACAAGACGACGGTATGTACACGTACCTCGGGAGTCAAGTAGGGTGCTTTTGCAAGCCTCTTCTGCTGCCTAATGAATACCTCTAACTCACCAGGCAAATTCATATACGTCTTCCATATTTCGGGATCGGCGGCATAAAACACGTCGAGGAATGAGTCGATCTGTTTTTAACGTGTGAGGGTGAGTAAGTCTGGCGAAGAGACATAGACAAGACGCAAACTGACGTTGGCCTCGATCAGGCTGGCGGCGCTGTCTTTGCCGAGGAACTTCCAGTAGCCCATCAACGGGCGTCCATACCTTTGCCTCTGAAACTCGAGGATGAGATCGAGCGGTGGGAATGCGGAGGGCGGATAGTAAGTGACTGCCGTGAAGACGAAGCCGAGGAACCTGTCAGAATGCTTTACGGAGAGGATACTTGCGATGCCCGAGCCCCTGTTTCAGGTTGTTGTATTATGTCAACATGATCACGTGGGGATGACTCAGAACGTGCCAGTCATGTCCAATCGCAATCACGTTCTTGACACCCTCCTCGTCGAGGATGTCCAACAGATCCTGTCCTATTGCAGTGTGCAAAAAGTCGGCTGGGTCGTTGGACTTGGGTTCTGTGCGTCCGAATCCGAGAAGGTCGGGGACGATCAGTCCATACCCCTTGGGCTGGAAATAATTGATCTGATGATACCAGTCATATGACGTTGATGGGAATCCGTGGATGAACAAGAGCGTGGGCTTGTGGGGGAGCGCCGGGGAGAAGAGATAGTAATACTCAAAGTTCCTCTTGGTTTTCTTGACCTTCGACTGCACCTTATCCATGACGATGGTTGGTGCAGAGTAGTGACCGACCCGTGGATGTCTTATATACCGTGCGTGTCCGATCGCTTGCGCAGTTTGATGCCAATACAACTCCCGTGGCATCAAACGTGGCTCGATCTGTCCCCGCTCGCACTGCATGGCGGGTTATATTCTTGGATATGGTGTGGTGCGAAATGACACTTTATCCATCCTGGAGACTGGTGAGCACCCATTCAAGATGACCGATCAAACATCCAGACTTCCAAGAAAATCAACAGGCGGATGCCGAGTCGATAATGCGACTGAAGGAGGGAAATATTGCACTCGGCAAGCCATCCGGCGTGAATCCACGTCAGACTTTAGGGTACACACAGACGACATCTACCATGTCAAGGGCCGACGGGTTTACACGCTACAATGGTACACAGATCTGTGCGTGTTCCAGCTACTCTGAATGTGATTGATCCTTCATGTGACCAACGCTCGTCCTCAAACATCTAGGGAATGCACTTGCCTGGTTTGCGAGGTCATTCCAGTCGCTCCCGTCTGAAAACTCTGGAAGCATAATGACGCGGTCCTTCATACTGCCGGTGTAACCATACCAACGTCGTTTTCGTAACCGGTCATGATCCGGCCACGGACTCGGGGAAAGATATACTAACAGAAATCAAATATTATAAGTTTATGGAGCTCGGTGACATCCGGGGGCAGTTCGACAGAGAAGGGTTTTGGTCGCCTGTCCATTGCAAATGGGGCTCATGCAGCAAAAGGAATAGGCACGCACCAGAACTGAGGAGAGAAAATAACCTCGTTCCCACAGTGCCCGTGAAGTGAGCCATCGATAGATGGTTGGTCACCAGACTAGGATAGACCGGTCATATTCTCCGCATACAATGATTTAAATTGGCATTTTTTCAATATCCCGGAAAGCCACTAGGACTCATCCAAGGCTACCGACCAAATCTCCGGTCTCCCAATAAGATCTGGAAGCAGGTGTCAATATCGTCTTCACCATACCATCGGGGTCAATCTGCGTTACCGCCTTCAAAGAGAGGGGAAGCAGTTTCGGGTTTTGGGTACAAACGAGTTCAATGCCGTCCGCTAAGTATATACAAGCCCATGTTCCAGCTACTGAGAAAAGGATTGATCCTATATATGGCCAACACTAATGCTCAGATAACTGTGAAGTGCACTTGCCTATCCCGCACCAAGATTATTTCCAATCCTTCGTATATAGAAGCACAATGAAATAGTCTTCTGCACTGCTGAGGAGAGTTATAACAACACCTGTGTTCGTAATTGATCATAGCCCGTAAGTCGAAACACAAAATGTAAAAATAGTAGCAAGCAAGAATCAGATATCTTGCGAAGCCAATCCTTTGATTACACTCAGAGACATCCGGGGGACAATTCGGCAGGGGAATGGTTTAGGTCGTCTGCCGATTGTTGTGTTACAATAAGACCCATGCAGCGAACAAACAGCAACGCACGAAATTGACAAAGAGGTGAACTGAGGAGAGAAATCAATCTCGTTTCCATGATCGTCTTGTGCTTTCAAAAAATCAAAGGTTGCGAGCATCGAAGCAATAGCGATCCACATCGATGCGTCGGCGAGATGTTGTCCAGGGCAAATCCTGAGGTAATTATCGTCTCACATCAGATGCAAAGTTCTTGCCTACAGTACCTTCGTCCGAAACCAAAGCCGAATGAAGGATCAATCCCGGTGAGTGTGCCATCCTCCTTGACGAATCGTTCCGGTTTGAATTTGAATGGCTCGGGGTAGGTTTCCTCGTCGTGAGCAAGGCCCCTGCAGAGGTAGTCAGATGTTCAGTCGCGCACGCAAACAAACGTAGACCCACCATACATTGACCATGACGGCGGTCCCTATAGAAGTGGTTAATATCAGTGAAGGGATTATCTATATATATCCGCAAACAAGCCTTTTGGGATATATGAGCCATCGTACACGTCTTCGGTAGTAGTTGCATGTGGCAATCCTTGTGTGGACACAACCGGATTAGCATGAACCAAAAGGGAATGCTACAACTAACCCAACGGAGCTACAGGGTACCACCTCATGGTCTCCCGCAGGACAGCCTCGACATAAGGTAGAGAAGGTCTATCGCCGAAACACGGTAACCGGTCAGAGCCTACCACAGAATCTATCTCCTTCTGTGCTCTCCTCTGGGCCTCAGGAAATAGCACCATGGCGAGTACAAACACGTCCAAGCTACCTGACGTCTATATTATATTTATAAGACAATTTGCGAAGATGGATCATTGAAAAAACCTCACAGTTTCCGACGCAGCTACGTCAAAACATGAGCCAACGTAAGGTAATAAACCCTGAACGCTGACTTACCACCATACGCAACCGCAGAAGTGTTCCTGATGGCCAATGTCACTTCTGGCAAGTTGCCGTTTCTCTCATTCTTCTTGACAGCATCACTAATCATCGAGAGTGCGCCGGCTCCGGATGCCTCAGGGGGTCTTAGAAGGCTACTCGATTGGGAGACAAAAGTAATACCCACCATTAGTTCCAATGCCATCCCAAAAAGGACATGGCGAAAACCAGTTGCATAATGGTTGGATAGAGCTGCCTCCGCTTTAAATGAGCCAGGCATCCAAGTAGGTAGTTTCAAGACTGGAACAAGATTCAGTCAGGGAAAACCTCATACAAGAAACCTACGGAATGGAAACACTCCAAGTAGGGCAGCTCTCTTTGGATCGACGGCCTTTCCAATTGCCTTCATACCCTCCTCGGCATACCCGACATAGGGATCGTTTATCGGTGCCGCGTCATATCCATACACAACTGACATGATAATCGACGTGGAATACCTGAATTACACGATGGCTTAATGACAAACAGGCAGATAATAGCGGGACGGACGTGTGGAGATGCACAGAGAAATGTCGTGGATCCTCGGCAAGATTGACAAGTAACTGACGAGCCTTTGCGCTCTGCATTGGTCGATACCTCGCTGCAGCTTCGTTGTTCAATGCTTGGTGGTAAATGCGGCGGTGAAGACGCCACGTGTCCCCATAAGGTAAGAGGATGGTACCATCTGCAATCCCATATCTGCACAAGTTCACGAATGAAGAAGAATATGAGTAGGAGAAAGAGAAAGTGCCCACGGTTCTGTTGTTACGAACTTTGGCCGATCTGAGTAGATGTTTGATCGACGTTCGACCAGGTCACGAGCTACTTTTGCAGAGTTGATAATGAGTACATCCATATGAAAGACGCGCGTGTAGATAAGGTCCCCTGGAAAGGATTAGGCTCGGCCTAAGGAGACGAAATTGAACATAGCAATCACCAAATAGTTTACGCCATTGAAAGTAAGTGAACCACGGCTTGGATGCATCAATGCTCAGCGCCGCTCCCAAGAAGGGGAGGCATTTTGGTCCTGGAGGGAGGGGAATGCTGCTGGGGTGCCTGAGCCTTCTGTGTCGAACGACGTATAGTGCCACGAGCAGAGCAAAAATTACACCACGAAACGCTATCGCCATCACCGCAAGAGTGTCCAGAGGTTGAGAGTAAGCGACAGAGCATGCGTCCGCCAAGTGATCAGGCGACAGGCGGCAGCTAACGTTCACAAATCGGCGATTGAGGGCAAGCTCACCGTTCGAAGCCGTAATCTGTGAGGGTCTACTTTGAAAAAGGAACGTGGCGGCGCGTCATGGCGTGGGTGCCGTGTGATATCATGGCGATAAGTGTGTTCTGAACGGCGCACAGAGGGTGTCACCAAGCGTAGACTTGTTATTAACCGTTCGGTCTCTCGAATTCGCAGTTGAATGGACCCAAATAGCCGATGCGGGTGAACGCCAGGTACCTGCGCCATATTTGTTCTCAGCAGGGGGAGGGTCATAGCAACCCACATCATTCCGCTTCCTGTGGTGCTGTTTTTGCAAGTCTGTGTGCAGGATCACGTGATAAAATAATGATTATGTTACATAATCAATCCTGGAATGACAAGTCTTATTGTTGTGGAGAACAATGAAGTCGTTGGCTGTAGCCTGCTACGAAATACAAAGGCAGGCATGGATCTCCGCCTCTTATTGGGTTTCCTTCTCTTTGTCTACGACCCCATTTTTTTCCTCTCTTGACGTCGCAGGCCGACTCCAATGTATTCACCAAGGCTCGCTTCCTCGCCACCACTCTACGACGCTCACTCAAACTTGCAGATCTCCTCCACGTCGCTCAAACCTTACCTTGAACTTCCTCACATTCTCTCTCTTGCATGGCTGGCCTATCCCATTGTTTCCTTGCTGTTTGTCATCTTCAGGTTACAGCTTTCCTCAGACGAAGCTCTATCATCCATTACCAACGCAAAGGATGATCTCCTCGCGGCCTGTCAGGCTGCTGAGCACGCTGCAACTTCTGCTGCCAGTATGCCTCGCTATTTAGCCGTCGCCACCAATCGGCAGTTCGCGGATGCGGTCAATGGAACTATGAATGGTGCTCGTGAAGCGCTCGTATTGGCACTGACCTGCATGGAAGCAATCATCAACTTTCTCATCAGCATTTACCGTTCCACGTTTCTTTGCTTCCTCGAGCTTGTTGTTGTTGGTGGACTGGATCTTCTTATCAGTGCAGTTCAAGAAGTGCGTCTTACACCACCACCCACTTCTGTTTTCTCATGAATCTCTTAGATCACTTCCTTCTTGCAAAGTACCTTGAACAGCATCGCCTCAGGTCTGAAGAACGACGCTACATCCCTCAACTCTGCCATCCAGAGTGCAGTGAATTCCATAAATAAAATCAATCCCTTTGGGAATATCCAAGCGCCTCAATTCAATGTGTCTAGTCTCGATGCGCTCTCGAGCATCGCAATCCCTACCGACTTCGAGACCGCTTTAGTGACGCTCAATAATTCGCTACCCACCGTATCCTCCATCAAGAATACCATTCAGGACTTGTAAGTTACTCCTACTTACACTAGTGAATATTACCTCACGTCTGTCAGGGTGGACACGCCGTTTGAGGCTGTCAAGGCCGATATCAACAACACTCTCCTTAGCCTTGGCCTTGACCCTACGCTACTTCCCGTGCCGGCACAAAACAGTGTTTCTTTCTGCGGCAGCTTTGACACTTCCTCCATCGACAATCTTGGAAACGATCTCCTTCAAATCACGAAGATCGGCACAATCATTCTGATCGCAGTCCTCTTCCTACTCCTTGCCGGTCATTGTGCCTTTGAGTGGTACAGGTGGCACTGTCTTATGCGCCATTTGCGATTTACGCGTGAGGCCTGGATGTCCGATCCAACGACATACCATATCACTTCTTCCAAAGCAACACCGTCGGTGACGCTCACTGATCACAATCTCCTCATGCTGCAAACTGACGCACAACATCCGCTGCTCACCCGCATCGCCTTTGCGCTAGCTGCTCGACTACGCTTCACCCCTTCTCAACACGCTCGTCTTCGCTGGTTCCTGCATTATATCTTTCACCCTCCTGCCCTAGCCTGTTTTCTTATCGGCTTTTTTGGACTGCTCTCTGTCCAAATTCAACTCATCGCGGTCGGTCCCCTCGAAGCCCGGTATACTGCTCAAGCTGCCATGAGTATGCAAGACCTTTCGAATACAATCGCTACGCAGATGAATAATAGCATGTACAACCAGTCCGCAACGTACGCTAGCGGTATCAATGCCAAGGTCGAGACCATCCAGTCCACGATCAACGGTGGTCTCTTTGGTTGGGTGAATGGTACTACCACTACACTCAATAGCACGCTCAACAACTTTTACATCGACATTCAAAATTTTGTAGGCACCGTCTTCAACGGAACGATTCTGGAAACACCTGCCCAGGATTTTATCAAGTGCTTGATTGGTTCCAAAGTTAACGCCATCGAAGAGGCACTCACTTTCTTGAACCAGAACCTTAACGTCGATCTTCCTCAGGTCAACGAGACCGTCCTTGTTCTCTCACCTGCCGACGTCAATGAAATCACACAGCCCATAGCCACTGCTGCTATCGGCGGTACTTCGAGCAACTCTCAGGGTCTCATTGGCAGACTTGTAGCAACGTACGTCGCTTCGTTGAAGAAGGAACGGTTGATGTTTAGTATCTTTATGGGCTTATGGGCGGTGGTTGTGTTGATGGGTCTCGTCATCTTGTTTTGGCATTCATATGTTAAACACTGGGTGGATGCATACAAGAAGCAGAAATGGCAGAAGGAACAGCGAGACGGCCTCGAGGGGTTCATCGTGCCGTTCAAGGAGGAGGCATCGGTGCTTCATATAGGGGATACCGAGAAGGGCCCGAGTACAACTGATCCTCCCATGCGCTCGTTTACGCCACTTCCTGAGGCTCGTTCACCTTTCAGTATCAACCTCTTCCGTCGGCCAAACCAACTTTCCCCACGCAGTCACCCTCTCAAGTCGCTGGAACCTACCTTCGAGAAGAGCTGGGATAGTTTCTTCCACGAAGACGCGAAAAACAAGCAGCCTAAAACGTCCGCGCCCCGACGTGTTGTGAGTCGTCCGATGAAGCTTATGAATTTCGGCAGGAAGCAGGGTAACGGGGTGTTGGAAACCAGTGGAAGAGATTGCTCGGAGGATAAATCCAAGTCCGTCTGGTTCAAGCCTGTGGTTCGGCTCTTCTCGAAGAAGGATAACGTTCAAGCCGTTTCAGAGTTTGTAGGCAACGAGCCCACCCCGGGATCTCACTCTCCTCGTGCGCAGTTGACAATCTCGGTGGAACAGGCCTCGACGGCAACACCGAGAGACTTCCCGCAAATCGATAGCACACCCTCCCCTGCGCCCCCCATGCTTCCTGGAGGGAAGAACATCCCTCCGAAGAAGGCCACTCCTCTCACTATCCCCCCACCTCCTCCGGGCCGTCCGCGGAACGCCAATGTTCCTATGGATGTCGGCTTTACTCCTCCTGACCACGGTCCCTTAGCCATGCCACTTCATAATGCTTTTGAGGAGCGTCCAGCGTCTCAGAAGCTGGTTCAGCTCACCCTTTATCCCACGTTCCTCGCTGACGTCACTTCCTCACAAGAGAGACAACGGTGTTCGGCCACAGTTCCTGTGCCAGTCACCCTCCCGCTGGCGGGTCCCGTTAGTCGACATGAGTCTGCCAGGTCGACATCACGGCTTCTTACGAATATGCATGATCGATCTCCAGGCGGCCCGGTTGATCCGTTTGCTACGCCTTTTGACGACGATACCGTCATGAGCTCCGCCAAATCGAAGAGGGTCACAGATCCATTTACCGGCTTTGCTTTGTGATTCTTGTAATATTCGGTGCACGTTATTCTCACCATCCATCGCCTTCCACATCAGGACAATCCACTTACTCTATCGTTGATGCTAATTACCATTGTTCACTGAATGATATATTGTTAGCTTGCTCACTCGCATACACACATTGCATCACTCACTCGACAACTGATGTATCTTTAGTGGACAACTCTTTGTTCTGATTACATGTACTTCTGTTGGTGGTCAGTAGTGACCAGACGTATTCAGCATAAATTTAATACATTTGCCCCCACATCGACGTCCTCAATCGCAGCTTGTTACGATTTCAGAACTAGGTCTGCTAGTTCAGGGAGTGCAGCATGACAAGCAAGAACCATCACCACAACTTATAAGTACTTCTAATATTGTAGGTCAGGGCACTGTGATAATATTCATGCGACAGTTCATACGCATCCTCTCGCCAAAGTTCATGCTAAATGCTGAGTGGGCCGACAAATGCTCTGAAATGATCTGATTTACTCTGGGACCGATCTTTCCAAGAATCTCAACTGTCGCCGTCTTCAGGTCCGCAAAACGAAATCCCCATTAGCCAAACTTCCGCGAAATCGCACTGGAAATGCAAATGCACTTGCCCACAAACGTCTCGAGATCTCCTTCTCTTCCTCACTCAAAACAAATCCACGCTCCTCAGTAACCACACCAGCGGACATATATTGTCCATGCCTCTTGCTCACTCGGTTCCACGGCACGATTCACGAGGCGCGACTCCCCGTCTCAGTCATCCGCGCCAACACGCCTTCCTGACGCGCATAGTAGCGTAAGACACCAGCGTGTCCTCGGCCGAACGCGTCAGGCGGGAATGACAGAACCCAGGGTTAATCGCCGATACGGAGACGGGCTTCGGGTTCGGCAGCTGCGAAGCGAGTTCACGGACGGACGTGACTTCCAACGCTGGGCATTTCTTGGAGGAAGGGCAGATTAGCTATCCTCGCGACCACGTGCTTGGAATATTCAGCCCACGTTTCAAAGGTCCATAGCAGTGCGCCATGTCGCTGCACAATCGGATCAGCGCAGGGTTTTTGTGTATGGTACCGGTTGCTTACGGAGACCTACAATATGCCTCGTCGTTCAGCCTAAGCTTCTCGAGGATGCTGGGTCAGCTGGTAGTGCCGTTGAGTTTATTGACCAGAAAATGGGTACTGCTCGAAACGATAACAAGTCTCGAAGCATCGGTTGGGGTCGACGATTTGATGAGGTGACGGAGCATCAGAATACTAAGCAGACCCGTCGATAGGTAGTTAACCCGCAATCTGTCATGCGAACGAAGAGTCAACGCGCCGGTACCGTACTGTAAGTATGCTTTGGACGAACGTGGTCTACCATCCATCTTGCGTCGTCACATAGGTCCTCCCAGCAAAGGCTGCATCAGCAAAAAGAGCATTAACCGAGAAGCCCTCTAACTCAACCCTGTCAGCAAAGTCGAAAGAACTCAGCTCGAGTGGCCACGCCTCAATCTCCTTCATCTTGCTATTCAACATCTGGAACGAAGATCGAGAGTCAGCAACGGTGGAGATCAGTGAAGAGATGGTGGAATGCCCCTGACGCCGTTACAGGGGTGGGAAGAAGTTGCCGTTTGAGCTTTGCAAGACGAATGGCGGCTTCCTAGCTGAGTGCGACGTTTGCGCTGGTGACAGCTATCGACTTGTCGCTGATGTCGGTGCTTTGGACTGTTCGCGGAGAAAGGAAAGGATAGTAAACTTGACCATATCGACTATACGGTGACTGGGTTTCGAATGCAGAGGAGTGAGCACAAGAAGCGACAGGATTAACCACGCCACTCGGAAGACATTGTGGGGGCGTCAGTAAAACGGATGCCAGAAGATCTTAGCAGCATCTGCTTGTATTGATCAGATGATGCAAAACTCGTCCTACTGTAGTGGGCAAAGATAATGCATTGGCAAACGCATTTGAATTATTCTGTGCCTGATCCGAAGTATAAGAAAGAACAGCGGTGCTCTCGCCCATGTCATTATTACTTACTAATGCATTGTGATGCATTGTCGCTGACTGAGTACTGATAGTACTGATAAGTATCTACTGATAACTCATACGTTCACATACACACACCTGACACTGATCTTTCTCGGATAGCCCCTTGCTCTGCTTACCCATACTCCAGGTGGAAGATGTATCACAAATAAAATATGTCGTTGTCACCCCCACAATCGTAGCTTGGTATAATCTTAGAATTCGGTGTGCTCGCTCGGGGAATGTTACATGACCAACGAATGTTCTCATTATTATGTTATTGGTGCTTCCAAATGCTGTGAGATTTGGAGACTTGAAAGAAAGAATATTCGTGCGATAACTCACGTCAATACATTCATGTCCACTCGCAAAAGCCTATGCCAAAAGTTCACGGCGCCAATAAGTGCTCTGAAATGACCTGATTTACTCTCGGATCGATTCTTCCAAGAATCTCAGCTGTTTCCGTCTTCAGATCAGCAAAACAGAATCCGTTAGCCAGACCGATTCTGCAAATTCAGAGCTGAGCATACACTTACCCACAAACGCCTCGAGATCTCCTTTCCCTCGTCACTCAAAGCATAGTCACTCTCCTCCGTGACCTCACAGGAGGACAGGTATCGTCCATGCCTGTCTCTCTCCCCCGGCTCCACCGCGGGATGCACGAGTGTGC